>LWCA01000172.1:0-44761 GCA_001642005.1 Intoshia linei | reverse complement strand
AAAAGTGATGACTGCAAAGGTACTAAAAAAACCAAAGAAAAAGTAAGCCTCCTTCTTTGTTGCAGTTTAACCGGTGACAAATTTCAGCCATTGATAATTGGAAAAGCTAAAAATCCTCGATGCATGAAAAATATTTCTTGTAATGATTATGGAGTTCTATATTTTTCATCTAAAAACGCTTGGATGACAAATAACATTTTTCATGCCTGGTTGACGATAATAAATAATAATATGATTGCAGAAAATAGGAAAATTGTAATTATTTTAGATAACGCTAGTTGTCATAAACCGTTTGAATGTTCTAATGTGGAACTTTTCTTTTTACCAAAGAATACGACCTGTTTAATCCAACCTTTAGACATGGGTATTATTAAATTATTTAAGAATCATTATTGTAATTGTTTGAGAGAATTCTTTTTGGAAGATGCTTTTAATTTCTTATCGATGAAACTTTCTCAAATCAACATAAGACATTCATTCCTATATTTTAATAACATAATGTATTGCAATGAAAAATTACATAACTTACTAAAACCCCTGTTTTTAGAAACTTTTCAAAAAATGGTGCCCCAAAACGGAGTTATACTGTAACAATTTATAATTAAAAAAAAAATATTCTGGTACAGCAGCTGTACCACAGCTTATTGCAGTTGATGCAAATTCAAAATTTCCAAGACACCGGTAAAACATAACATCTGTTCATTTATTTATTTGTCTGTTTCAGACTGAAACTTTCAGTTTATTATAAATTGTGTATGTTGGTTGCACTGGCGAGAAAACTTCTCAATTAAATTTTAGTCTAAAATAAAGTGGCCAAAAAAATACGTACTATCACTTTTAGTTTATTTGGAATAAATTTTAAGTCGAAAATTTTTGTTCGTCATCATAGATAAGTAGTTTTGTCTTTACATTTAACACCAAATAAACTAAAATTGATATTACGTATTTTTTCTGGCCACTTTATCTAAAAGGATTTTTAAAATTTCCATATTATGTAGTCACGGAAAAACTCAACAATTTTGTTCTAAATGATGTGTGACTACTATAGAAATAGTTTAGTTTATTTTATTAAACTTTAGAATTTTAAATTAAAGATTTTCCTAAATATGTACGATAAAGTTGCATTTCAAAGCCCTTTTAAAAAACCCGTGTATATACAAAGATACGAATTAGTTTCGAATAATTTGAAATATATGAATGCCTCATCGGTATATTTTTACTATTTTGTTAAATTATACATGATTAAGGTATTGGATGTTGGTTGCAGCGATATGAAATTTTTCCAATATTTAAAAAATACAAAAACAATTCATAGAATTGGAATGTTAGATTTAGATGAAAAAACCATGTATGAATCAGATGAACCTAAACGTTGCTACAATGAAGCATTCAAGAACCGACCACATTTTATTGTAGAATGTATGTTAGCTGACATATTCAATGTAAAAAAAAACACAGATTTGGCTAAATTTGACGCAGTTTCAATGATTGAATTGTAATTATTTAATAACTGACCAATATGGGTAAGATTTGAAATCATCCAATATTATATTTTTTAGGTTTTAAAAATTTTTTTGAACCAAACTTTGAGGTGGGGAATTTTTTTTGAGCAGAACTTTAAGAGGTTTTTTAAGAAATTTTAAGGAGGATTTTTAGGTATTTTTTTGAACCAAACTTTAAGCCCAAGTCGTAGAATGTGAAAAAGTCTCATTTATCCACGTTTACTAAAATTTTTTCTTATTCTTTATATTAAAAAAACTTAAAACCCCCACCTTAATTTTTGCTTCAAATATAATCTATACGACATTGATAACTCACGGTATACATTAGGGTGTGACAAAATTTTAAAAATTAAGTGCAGGATCAGAAAAAGTTGAGTAATTAATCAAAAATGAAATACTGTTGTATAAATCGTACGTAAATTTCATAATAATTAAATTAAACTCAATATCTTATTATATTTAATTTAGTGTTGAGCATATTCACGAGGATAAATTGAACGATTTAATAAAAATAATTTTTGAATACATGTCTCCGAGAATAGTCATCATAACCACACCAAATTCTGATTACAATCATTTATTAGAAATGAAAAATAAATTCAGACATGATGATCATAAATTTGAGTGGACTCAAAATGAATTTCAAACATGGTAAATTATTTTAATATTGTAAAAAATGTTATTGATTAGGTGCACTGAAATATCATCAAAATATCAATATAAATTAGATTTTGAAGGCGTTGGAAAATTAATTACTGATACTGACGAGAGAGTTGGATTTTGTTCCCAAGTTGCTATTTTTGAATCTTTAACAATACCTAGAAAAGAAAATGATTCATTTGAAATTAAATTTGATGAACACCTAAAACTGGTACTTATATTCATAAATGCATTATAAGTCAATGGCGTCCAATATTGGGATCCTATATGTGGTTTGATTTTTTGATTATCCTATATGTAACAGTTAATTAAATGGTAAAAAATAAATTTTGAGTTTGTTTTCTTACTTTAAGGTTAGTTTCACGTAAATTTGAAACACTTTTTATATATATTAGAAATATGCACAATGTACAAACTATATACTAATGTTTTGTACCAGTTTGAAATCTGGTTTTTTAAAGGTTGAAACCCATGGATGAATTCTTAGTTAACGTAACGTAATTATATTTCCATCACTTTTATGTTTGAATAATAATACTGTTATAATTGTTTTTAGTTTAGAAATGTAAATTTAAAATGTGAAAATTCTGAAGAATATTTAGAAAGCTCAAGGTAAATATTTTTACAATTTTTGTTTCTAACTATAATTTAGTGATGAAGATTTGGAGGAAGAATTATACTTTGAAAATTTATCCTTGGATATTACCCCCATGTCAATAGAGGAAATAAATACGTAATTCTTGTTTTTATTTTAAAAACTGTATTTTTAGAGACAAAAATTCCCTATCTATAGACGATTGGTGTTAAATTTATTAACAATAATTGTAAATTTATTTATATTTGTAATGATTTGAATAAAAATTTATTAAAACATTTTAGTAAATAACAATTATCACATTTTACTTAACATAATGAGATCAGGCAAAATACATTACTAAATTAAATATTTATATTACTACATTAATTTAAATAGTATACCTTTTACTGAGTCGGCATGAACTGATATGGCTCTTTTTAATAATGCGAGGGTCCTGTTTTCTTCTTCTTCTGTTCTTCTTTCATTGCTTAAATTAGTTTGTATTTTATTAAAAATATTATTATAGTCAGTGACGCACGTATGCTTCAGTGGTCATCAAAAATAAAAATAATAGCTACTGTAAAAAATAGAAATTTTTAATATTGATAATGAGGCCGAAATAATTGAAAATTTTTTAAAATCAGAGAATTACATTTTAAAATATAACTATCCAAATATGAATACCAGTTAAATGTTTAATAATAAAAGTGAAAGGACCATTATTAACACGATAAAATGATATCCTTACTTATATAATATGCTACGCAATATTTGTTTGTCTGTATTCCACTTTATTTCAATAACTGCCAGTTTTAGCATTTTATAAAGTCCACATTTCAATACCAGTTTTTTCGGGGGATATAATAAGATACATTTCAACCTCCCAAACTGACATCTTACGGGTCAAAAACCCCAATTGTCTTTTTTTTGAAAATCAAACGAGTTGGAGAATTTAAAAAAATATATACGCCAATACGGATTTTAAATCATAAAATAATCATAGTCATCTTCAGGGCCAAAACCCCAAATTACCTTTTTTTTATGAAACAGCTCTAGAATTTAAAAAAATTAAGGTGGAATAATTCACTTTAAAGTAAAAATTAATGTGATATAATAGTTCCACCTGAAACAAGTTTGAGAACCACTCCTTTAAAGGATTTATAATAGTGAATAGTATGATTTTTAAGTTAGATTTTCAACGTGAATTTATTTTTTTGGTATAATAAAAATGCCTACCAATTTCAAACATTTAAAAATAGCTGCAATCATTGATTACAATATTATTCTAGTATTAAAAAATTCCATTAGTTTTATTTATATTTTCATTTAATTGAGGTGATCTAACGTTTTGCCAGGTGTAGTTTTTTGTAGTTTGTTTTTATAACATTTATGATGCCTCGTTTGAGAAATGTTTACATGTATTAGAATAAAATAATTTAAGATATAAAAATTACCTATCATAATCAATCATCTCAACAAGATGATATCTAGCCCGAAAAGCAACCAAATGAGCATAATATGCTGGAGCTGGAATGGATACAGAGCGAGTACAACGTACATAAGTATGGCACAGTTGATAAGTAAGCATTTGTAATTCATTTGAACTAAGATTATTATCGTCCCATAAAACATGATAATGACTAGGCCTGCTAGTTCCTTGAATCCCAGCGTGACTGCACAAGAAAAAATCAAATTCAGTCGGGTGAGTAATACCAATATCAACAGTTGTACCCGCAGGAATATTTTTACTTTTTCCAGTCTAAAGCATACAAATCAATAATAAAGTAAATAATGAATAAATTACCTGATCTTTTCCATCAGCGCAAAACAATCGAGTATGGTGTCTTTTTTGTACAATGATAAACGTAATACCTGGCTGATAACCATGTTCCAGATTAATACACGCTCTTCTAATCTGTTTGAGTTCATGCAACAACACTGTTGAAAACTGACCTTCGGAAACACCATCCCTGTAAATTATAATTCTTTCTGGTTTATATTGAGTTGAGCGATAGAAATGCAACAATAATTCTTCAACCATAGAGCTCATATCTTGTATATGTTCCTGGCGATTTGATTGTACGCGAACTGAGGCAGCGTACCTACTTGGATGTGCATCCATACTGGCCACTAAAGCGGCAATTGAGGGCTTTGCTGTGTCGCCGGCGGGTGGATGAGTAACATCTGCTCCAATAAACATTATCGGTCGCGTGAAAATAGCACCACGAACACCGGGTTGAATTATATTATTAATTCCTCCAAGTTTGACGTTTATTTTCAAACATAAATTTGATAGTGTTTGAGGAGAAGTTCTATTTACATTTTTAGCTTGAACGCATTGAGTAGCTATACCCGTGTTAATATCACCAAGTCTTTTTATTTCTGCATAAACAGGGGTTTTACCTGGTAAAACTACAATCAGTAATTGCAAGTAAGGGAAATGATGATTTAAGTACGTAAATATTGGCTCAACATGGTTAACACCAATTGCATATTTACAAAATACAGGGTGTTGGCACATGGACAACCCGGCACCTCTGGAAATGTTTACTAAATGATTAATAAAAGACCGCAAAGATTCTTCAGAAACCACTCTCATGGGAGCAAAACAAACTAAACCCCATCTGTCTACTTCTACACCTTGAAAAAGTTGTTTTCCTCGCATATCCCAAACTCCTTGGTTGGGGACAACTTGAATATAGCGCCCACCATACTGAATTCTTGGGGGAGCCAAAACTCGGCCGTTGATTTCCGTCATTTTGGGAGAAATTGCGACACCGAAAGTTTTCAGATGGATATCAGAATTAAAATTTGCTTTTTTAACCAAATTATTGATTTCCACTTCTCGGTCTGGGGCCGATCTAGCAGTAGCTTTAATCATTGTAGAAGTTTGCATGTCCGAAAGCTTTTTAATACACCTTTGCCCAGATATAATATTGCACACTTCCATCGGTAAGTATGTGTGTTTAGCTTCCAATCCGACCTAAATATAAATTAAGTTGAAGATTAACTTAAAAAAAATAAAAGATACCTGTAAACACGGAAACAAGGGATACTTTAAACGCAAATTATACTTTTCGAAAAAATAATTTTCTACACTGACCAAATCGTTTGGACTATCTTGCCGTGGAAAAAATAATGTACTAGCTGACTTTTTAGTAATATTGCTAATTCTATATTTGCGCCGCATATTACCACAATGTGTAATTTCAATTTTGAGACCTTTCATTTCTTTAGACAATTTTGTTTTCTGAGAATCGTTAATAGAGCGAGTACTAGAAAGGTCTTTTATATCCAAAACTTCACATACGAAATTTATCACTGATTGAGATTTATAAAAAGCTGTTGCAGATACATCAATATTTAACATCATTTTCCAATGAGAAGGTTTAACACTCTGATGAAACCCAAACCAAACTTCTCTTCCTGACCCTAGAGGATGTTGAAATTTGTCGGGGGGTGAGAAAAAGGATCGTCCAACGGGCGTATAAGACATGCTGGGCAAATGACGCATAACAACGTCTATAGCTTGGACCACGTCCAAAGGTATTACTGTTGATTTCCCAGTAAAAACGTGTTCGAGTCCTTCCAAACTGACCTGACTGTGCCATTTTATAACTACGTCAAATTTGCGGTCTCTACCTTCGCCGGGTAGTCGTACTTCCAATTGGATTGAATCTCTTCCTATAGGCAATGCATCTCGACAATACATGTTTGTTTTACCGTCAAACACGGGACATTGACTGCTGAAAATATTTGCATGTGTTTTTACCATACAACAAACAATTTCTCGGTTCACTCGACGCGGACATTTGTCTGGCGTAATTTGAACGTCATAATGGTGGATTATTCCAGTTGGCATTTTAACTCGAAAATGATTAGCACGCAATAAAATTCGACGTCCGTTACTGCCATGGTCCGGCCTCTTTGGTGAAATAAATTTAGTTATGATGGAAGCTCTGAAAAATTTTTTCTGTGGTGAATTAGAAAAATTTAAGGGGTTAGATGTTTGTCTATTATCTTGGCTTTCTGGGTTTGGTTTTATTTCAGGGCTAGCCCATCTTGCCGTCGAAATACCTGTAAGTTTGTCTCGAAGTTGAGCGTTCATTCCCTCTCCAAAGTGCTCCTTAAACGGAGAATTACTAATCGTTCGACGCGGAATTTCGTGTCTATTATAATCAATATTACTTCTATCTATATTAATGTCTAGTTCTCTTCTAAATCTTTGCTGTTCGTTTGGAAATCGAACGTTGTAATTATCTTGAACTTGTAAATTTCTCATGGAATTTTCAATGTTTAAAGACGAAAGTGGTTGGAAAAAATTGCTTTGGCTAGGCATGTTTGGATTATTGCATATTCCTGGAGTAGGATTAAAATATTGAAAATCCGAATGTGAGTAATCTTGCTGTCCTGTGTATCTAGTCTTTGGTGGGGCCTGAAACATTTGAAAATTTTGATGGTCCATATTACTGGACGAACTTGACTCAGTTGGTTTTTTGTTCTTGTTGTCTAAAAAATTTGACATTATTCTATCCTGCTTTTAAATATTACTAAAGTTTGCAGAACTATACATTTGGACTAGATATTATTCATTAAATTAATTAATTTTCATCAAAATTAAATCGGTAGCACTAATCGTGATATTACACTGAATAACGGTTGAGAACTAATATTAGCAGATTTTGTTACGCTAGAAACATACTTTTGCAGCTGTACTACGCTGTAAACAGTAATGAAACAATCGACATAAGTTAATGTTATATTTATGTTAATGATTAAAACATGAATATAGAAACAGAGGGATATACATTTGTTAGTATAATACAATGTAGATTCACCAATAATTAATAATGGTTATTTTATTATATAAACACAATTATTTTTTGTACAATTAATCATAAATGTATTTGGTTTTATTTAACGCTTTTTTAGCCAGAGAATCGTCATTTGTATTGGCCATATTTACTCCAACTACGAACCCAATCTCTTGCTGTCTTTGTTGCTTTCGACGTTCTTCAATGTCTGCCCATTTAACCTATAATTCAGTTTAATAGTTTTTTAAGCACGCGTACGCGTTTTTTTCCATCTGATTTTTCGGGTTTTTCAAAGTAATCCAGGTCACTGTAAAGATATTCTTCTAAAGGGTTTTTTCTTTTACTTTTTATTTTAATTCCGTCTAAACAGTTAATATCGACTGATTTATCCCATTTTGATTTCTTAGTCTATTTGTTCAGTTAAGCAATATTATAAAAATTACTTTTGGTTCGCTATCAATGGGATCTTCATTTGTTTCCAATGTCTGTTCAGTCTAAATAAACTATAAATAATACAGTAGCGTAACATTTGCAAACATTAATTTAAATTCAAAAATTGAATCAAAAACGACACAAAAATTACTTACAATATTTCCTATAGTATTTTATTAGAGTAGTTTAAACTCATCTTATTTTACTCTAAAAACCAAAACCTTACATCCATAAACATAAATCTCAAGTATTCCTACCGCCAATAAACCACCGCTCTAGGGAAAACTGTCTGCCCAAACAATTTGACGACTTCGTCGTTTTTGAAGGGGAGGAGTAGCGTAACATTTGCAAAAATCAATTTAAATTCAAAAGAACAATTATTTACAATAATTCCTGTAATATTCTATTAAAGTAGTTTAAACTCATCTTATTTTAATAATACAAATCAGGGATTGGAACCAATTAATTGCATTTATTTATAAAATTAATTGATTGATTCGTATCAAAAATTCAATTAATTGATTTAAAATTTTCCAATTACATATCTTTCAATCAACAAATTGTAAAACAAAACTTTATGATAAACTTTAACTTTGAATTTAAATGAATTTGCATTTAAAAATACTATTGTCATGACTAAAAAATACTATAAAATAAATCAGGAAAGAGTCATTAGCATGTGGGTCGCAGGAACTACACCAAGGAAAATATCTAATAATCAGAATTATTATCTTGGATGTGTGAATAATGTGATAAAAAAATATGAGAAAGGAGGTAAGCTGACGCGTAAATATTATTCCAATAGATCTTCAAAATTAACTTTACAATTATCCTCCAAAATAGTCAATATTGTTGTCGAAAAAAATCAATTCAATAAAAATATGCAATCAGGTAAAAACAGATTTAAGTATTGATATTTCTCCAAGAAGTGTTTGAAGATATTAAAACAATTGGATTTAATATATGTTTCTCCAATAAAGCGACCTTATATTCCAAAAATAATAGATTTAAGAGAAAAAAATATCTTTATCATTTATTGAAATCCAACGAATTTTGGAAAAACGTTATTTGGTCAGATGAATATAAAATAATGTTACATGGTTATACAGTGCGCGACATAAGTCTTAGGCACTCTACACATTCTGATCAAAATCTATTATAAAGTTAATAATTCTTAGATTTAACTTGAAATTAAACATCAGACAATTAAATCATGATCTCACAAACATATAATCATACTGATTTCATAAACTAGTCATGAAAAGTAATTCTCTCACTGACTTTTGTTTACGATATTCAAAATATTGACGACAGAAGTCTTAGGCTCCTTCATAATTTCAATAAAAACTAAAATGTAATGATCTATAGATGAAATATTATTATTTTTTTAGTAAATGACGCGCATAAGTGACGAAAAAAGATGCAATGGTGTGTCCTTATTCAAGGAAGAAAAAAGTCAGGTTTTTATAAGTAAGATCTTAATAATGTTCTGATGTGCGGTTAAAATATAATTAAAAAATATAAAAATGGGTTAGACATAGCTGGCTTGCCAAGATCAGATAGAAAACGCATGCTAATATTTAGGGAAGACAGTAGCGTAGCGAGGGGGTGTGAGATGGGCAAATGCCCTAGGTGCCACATAAAAATTTTAATAAGGGGCGCAAAATTTTTAAATTGTTGATTGAATAATTATTAATTTATAATTGATAATTTCTCACTCGAAAACTTTTGCAGTGTCATGACTCATAAGTTATGAGTCATAACTATAGATCCGCATATATGCATATTTCACCAGAATTTTCTAAATTATTTTAAAATCATTAATCATTTAAAATAAATACCATGAAAAAACTAAGTGGATCAGAAAACAAGAAAAGAAAAATATCTCGACAGAACGAAGAAACTAAAGATGCATTAAATCTTAAAAACCTTTTATTTCGTATGAAGAAATCAACACAACCGGAATCTGGTATGCACAATAAAAAATATGTATTAATATGAACATCTGAAACTGCCATAAAAGTTATTTTTAGTTTTGAATGATAATTGTAGAAATGCATTAAATGATGTTACTGATAAAGTCGACGTACCTATAGGAAATTTTCAAAAAAAACTTATCTTAAATATACTAGATGTAGGAGTGAGGAGTTTTTTTAAATTCTAGGACCATTTTCATTTGTTTAAAAAAGAGTAATTTGGTTTTGATGGTGAAAATGCACTTTTTTGAGATTACCATTTATGATAACGCTTATCATTTTAAAAACTATCTCACAATTTATGTTGTATAAAATTCTAACTATTTTATTTTATTATAGAATTTTTTCATTTTTCATTCTTAAAAAAAAGTAATCTTGAGTTTTAGTCATGAAGATTTTTGAAATTGAAATTAAAATCTTTATCACATTGTGTTTTTTATAATTATAGGTTTGTTTGATGTTTAAAAAAAGACGAATAAAATAAAAAATTACGTGAATATGTAATGACATATATGTATGTATATGACCAAAAATTAAATTACCGGTATAACTTGATGGATATTTTCATTTTTGTGTTGAATCAAATCCCATTCAATACGTTTAATATAATTTGGAAAAATTTCCCAACTTTTACAAATCTAAAAATTTAAACTAAAAAGAGAATGATAAAAAGTACATTGTTGATATTATCATTAGATTGTCCACTACGTTTAGCACGCATACATTGATCCATTGGTTTTTTCATTTCAATGATATAAACTTCCCATGAATTTGAAGTGGCAGTTTTAAAATAATTGATAAATTGTTGATATTTGGAAAAAACAGAGTCAACAACAATACACTGAAAAAATTTTTCACCAATTTGTTTAACGAATGATTTAAATAAATTTTCTAAAAATGAGGCTTCCATACTTAAATCAAATTGATAAACCTTAAAAAATAGAATAAATAAAATATAAAATATATAACTGGTTCATCAGTATCGTCATCAACATCGGTAAAATAATCATCTATACTTAAAATTCTAACGCTAACGTTCAATTCGTTCAATGATGTCTAAATAAAAGGTTTTTGACGACTTAAAAAATGTTTGTATACCTTAATGATTTTAGATATTGAAGATTTTCCGGAAGCTGGCAATCCGCGCACAATGACAACCATGGGGAAATAATTCTTGACATTATTCTCGTCGTGTTTAAGATCTTGAATAATTTTTGAAAATTTGGTAATATCAAAGGTAATAATTTCTTGTACTGGTATTTCGAGAGTGGGTTGCACTGGAAGGATACTAAAAACAGAATAAAAACAAAACAAAATTAACTTTTTAAAATAATGAAAACAAAAACTTACTTATTATTAGAACAAAACTCACGATCATGAGTATGCTCTGTTCTTTGATGCTATATTCACAGATGAACTTAAATAACTCTAACTGCAGGACGCTTTAAATTTTTTGACCAAGAAAATAAAAGTGGTCAAAGAAAATGAACACCCTTGCTAAAAAGAGGAATTGGTTAATAAATTACCATTCTCATTGGTAAATATTGCATGGGTCGAGGATGAAAACTCGTATAATATGGGTGTGGATTTGAATAATAATTTTGAGGTGGCATTGGTACAAGCGGCTATAAAAATAATAAAATGGAAATGAAATTTAAATGAGTAAATTCGCATTACATTTAAAAGAGGTGTAGGTCTAAATAAATAAAAAATTAATCATTTTAGACAAATTTACCCAACATTGTCATATCGAGGTGTATTAGACATTACATTTTGATTAGGTTTAATTTGTTGTTCAATTCGAAATTTCTTCGCCGATAAGGAAATTTTTTCAACATTCAATTGAGATTTTAAATTTTGTATATTTTTTTCATTTTTTACTAAACAACCGGGTTATAAAAATGCAAATAAAACTACTGTATCGCATTTCATATTTCAAACTTAAATATTGCTTGTATTTGCATTCATATGCCTCAACATTCTTTACAAAATTATTCCAATCGCATCTTAACTTTTCATCTATAATTCAAAATTTAATCTCATTCATACAATAATGAGTTACCAGAAAATTTAAAATCGAGTTTAGCAAAATTTTTCAATGGTAAAACGTCTAAATTATCCGGACAGATTTCATCTTCAATTTTATCACAATTTAAAAGTGTTGGAATTATTGGTAATTGTGCATTATACATTTTAAAATTCTTTTAAATCTTTTTAATTATTTTAAAAATTATTAATTTCAATATTCAATATTTTTAGTGTTTCCGCAATTACTATGAAATCAATATGAAAATAATCGCAATGATAATTTTATATAGTAGCTTGGCAATCATATGTACACTAGAATTTAATATGAAATTAGTTTTATTTTAATTCACAGTAAATTTAATTAAAATTTAAATATAAATTATTAGTACAAGTATTATTTATTTAAAAAATAACAAATTTAACACTACTTTATCAATTGAATGTATCGCAAAAATTTTTAATTTAATTTTTGAATTACAATTTAAAATGCCTTTTTCTGTGAAGAGATAAATGATCGGACCTGGAAAATGTTCTATCACAAAAGCTACAACTGAAGGGCTTATCGCCAGTATGTTTTCGAAAGTGACGAGTCAATTCATCCGCTATATTTACAAAATTATTCAATTATTACTATAAAATTATTACATCGTGCAAATTTCCAATGACATTCAGGCCACTTGCAATGATATGGTTTTTCTCCTGTATGGGTTCGAGTATGGGACTAAAATAAAAAGTATTATGTCCTTAGTTTCATATACAATTCAATATTATATTAAAACTAGGTTGACTGTTATGTACTACGTACAAACAACACCTAGCTCTGCCGAGGGCATATTTTTATTCTACCAAAAAAATAAATTCACGCTGAAAATTTAACTCAAATATCCTAGTATTCACTGTTATCAATCCATTAAAAAAATGGTTCCCAAATTTGTTTCAGGTGAACCGTCATATCACATTACTTTTTACTTTAAAGTGAATTATTCCATATTAATTTGTACAAGTTTAATAATTAAGTTTAACAAAGGATTGTAATAAATATAAAAATGATAATAACTAAGTTGTATCACTTTTAGTAATTTGTTGTTGTAGTTATAATTTAAATTTTAAACAAAATGTTTTGAAAATGAGTATTTGAGATTTAAAAATTGCGAAGGAATGAATTATATAGATTTTCACCCATATTTCTTTATTGGAAACATGTAGACGTTCAATACACATTTTTTTTTGAAAATGTAGGATCCATATTTTATTTTAATCAAAACATTTGTAAAATATTGGTTGATAATGTATTAAAAATTATTTTTTATTGGGAATGCGTGGATTTCCGGGGTTGAAATTTTTTATTTATATCAACTGGAATAAGCTTTATCAGAATAATTTTTTTTTTTAATTTTCGGACCGTTATATTCACATTTTTTGTTTTAATAAAATATTTCGGAAAAAAAATATATAAATACTAAAATGCTTTTTTGACCGTGAAGGCGTCACTTATTCAAATTGAAATTTTTTGTGTGTGCTAACTGGATATAACGATATAATCATTTGTAATTTTTTTAAATTCTAGGGCTGTTTTCATTTAAAAAAAAAGTATTCTGGGTTTTTTGCCGTGAAAATTATTTTTTTGGGGTTACCATTTATGATAATGCTTATGAATTTAAAAACCATCCCAGAATTTATATTGTATAAAATTCTAGGACTTTCTTAATTTGTACAAAAAAGGGTAATTTGTAGTTTTGGCCGTGAAGATAAAAAAGTATGAAATTAAAAATTATCATAATATTGATGAATTTAAAACTTTTTATTAAAATGTGTATTTTATATTATTCTAGGATGGTTTTGAATTTAAAAACAAAGTACAATTGAGGTTTTTAACCTTGAAAAACTAAATTTCTGAAATTGAAATTTGCGATAAAACAACACACTGGAAAAACTGTTATAAGAATATGGAATTTGTAAAACTCGACTCTCCTTACTTTCTTAAATAAACTGGAACAAATAAATAAACAGACATAGATTTTTATTTATATATATTACTTTATAAATAAGGATAGAAAATGTAAATATTATGCCATTTTATATATGTTAATCTAAAAAATTATTATAATCTTATCTAGATCATTAGAAACTTTTTATTATGTTATTATTTACGATATTAACGAAGCTTTTATGGAATGTGTGAATATAATGGAAATTTTCAATAAGCAACATTTATTATTTTTTTTGACCCTGATTTTTTATTTCGGCTTGATTAATAATTTAGAAAAAAAGGACCGATTACACATTAAATTATTCGTGGACTATTTAAAATCAAATTGCTGATAAATATTACGAAAATATTATCACTATAATATTTTTTTCGTTTTTGGTTAAATTTTTCACTGGGGACCGGTATGATCCATGAATCAACATTTGGGATTTCTCATTTAATTGTTTTAATTTAAATTCAATTTTTATAATAAAAATAGCACTACCTTCAAATGACAACCCTTGGCATATAATTTGTTACACCCTGGATAGTTGCAATGAAAGATGTGATTTTTTTTAGGTTTAGTGTACATTCTTTTCGTCAATTTTTTAGGTTGATTAAAAATAGAATTGATTTGATTCCCTTTAACTTTTTGAGATTTGTACTGTCCATTGGAAACACTTGGAGATATAGTTTTATTACTTCTATATCGACAAGGATGAAATTGTATATGGTTATCTAGTTTCCTTATTTTATCAAATTTGAAATCTTTATCCGTATCAACATTTTGTGTAGCATAATTTTTAAAAGTAGAATCAGGTAGAATTTTATTTTTCGATTTCAAAATACTAAATTTATCCAAAATTGAGTCTTCCTGATCATTTTGAAAATTATCTATATTATTCAAATCGTTGTAATTTTCAACATTCTCTATGTTTTCTTCCATAATATCTGAAAAATTATCAGAAAAATCGTTTGGGCTGAGTTCATTAATAATGTTTTTGTAATATTGAATATTTATTTGTCTGTGATTCAAAATATCTAAAATTTTTATTAGTATAGGTTTTGGGTAGTTATAAATGTGATCCAGACCATGGCGAACCAAGAAGGGTCTGGCAGATGAAAATTTTAGGTCTCTATGTACAAAATAACAAAAGTTTGGTTCCTCTATCCATTGTCTTATCTAGCGGTGCCATACTTTTTTTTGAAAATTTTCTGAAGCTGTAATAAATTTTCGCCCTACCATACAAAAATTTTTATAGCACCATCTATTAACTTAGAATATTAACCTAGTGATTATCGGGCCGTCATATGGCCCTAGTCCCCTCGCCATGGTTTGATAGTACTGCATGTATTTTAATTTTTAGTAATTTATAGAAATTTGTTTTATAATTGGAATTATGCAAAATCGCTAATTTTACGTTATAAACTTAGTGACAGGTATACTTATTATTATTGTTGTATACATTGTGTAGTACCAGAAAGGAAACAATACATTTTAATTAAACTTATGGAAATTTTTTTCAAAAAAAATTTATTAAACTGAAAGACCACTCTTAAATTGATTTTTAATTAATTAAAATGGACGATTCCTTTGGAGGCGGTAATAGTTTGTTTTTTCGTATATTCTTTAAATGGACATTATGGTTAAATTTTTATTTTTACATGAATTTAGTTGAAATAAATGATAAATTGACAAGGTTTACTAAAATAAAAATATTAATATCACACAATTCATAAAAAGGTCAAACACGTAGTTTATATTCATACTACACTTTATACTAATTTTTTTAACGTTATGCATAATGTACCTTGATTAACCATATCGTGGTCATAAACATGTACTGCGTAATTATTTGGTTCATTCATTTAAATTTTTTTTAATTTAATTAAAAATGTTGATTAATGTTTGTCTAATAAAAATTTTGACAATTTAAATTGATAAATTGGCAGAAATAATATTAGAGTTTAAATATATCTTGTAATATTTAATATATATGGAAAAATTGTGTCAAATAAAAAGTTTTAAAGCATAACTTTGAAAGTATTGTATATAAAATACTATATTGATTTATGAAATATAATACATCCAATCATTGTCTAAAAAATTCACTACGCTTCATGATTTAATCAATAATTATCCTTGAAATATTACACGTAAGATATTGAAAATAAATCATTTCATCAGCATTGAAAAATAAACATTTATTCGGCATCTACAGATGGGTAATCATTTCAATTCAATAATCAATTTATATTACATTTCACAATATTAGAGTTATTACCACTTTCACCAAACAAGGTTTAATAAACAATAATTACTTTTTATAATATTTTTCAGTTATAAATAAGGATTTAGCTTTTTTAAATTGCCTCAAAGAAATTAAATAACCAATTAAGTTATCAATTTCGCCCAATAAAAAATTGATCAATATAAACCAGTGTTTCTTAATGAGGGGCGAATCGGCCCCTTGGGGGCAGAATTTCTAAAACGGTTAATTTTTCTATATTGTTACACAAAATACATAATTTAAAATTTCAAAATCAAACGAGTTGGAGAATTTAAAAAAATATATACGCTGATACGGATTTTAAAATCATAAACATTACCATAAATTTAAATTTAAAAAAATTATATTTTCAGGGCCAAAACCTAAAATTCCCTTCCTTTTTTTTTGAAAACACCCCTAGAATTTCAAAAAATTTACAGGTGGTAGAGTTGTAACATAAGTTGCACACATATAAAATTTCAATTCGAATAAGTGACGGCTTCACGGTCAAAAAAGTATTTTAGTATTCATATATTTTTTTTCCGAAATATTTTAATAAAACAAAAAATATGAAATAATTAACTGTCCGAAAATTTAAAAAAAAAATTATTCTGATAGAGCTTATTCCAGTTGATATAAATACAAAATTTCAACCCCACAAATTAACGCATTGCTCAATGTATGAAAGGGTTAAGTTAATTTTGTACATGAAACATCTAAATTTGGTTTTTTTTGGAATCAGATAGAGAGATATCTATATAAAATTTTGATAAAATTGGATTTTTCAAAAAAATATTGGTAAAAGGGGATTATTTCCTTAAGGGTTGGTAAAATTTGGTTTTTTCTTTTGTGATCTGATAGAGGAATTTTTATCTAAAAGTTTGGTAAAATTGGATTTTTCAAATAAAATATTGGTAAAAGAGGATTATTTCCTTAAGGGTTGGTAAAATTTGATTTTTTCTTTTGGAATCTGATAGAGGGATTTTTTATCTAAAACTTTGGTAAAATTGGATTTTTCAAATCATTCACCCTATTTACCCCCAATCATCTAAAATTTTAGTATTCACCCCTTGGGGTGCACAGTCACTCACATGAGAAGTACATTGTAGACGTAAACCATTTGGGTGAAATAAATTGTATCAATACTTTTAAATTCTCTTTTATACAAGATAATATTCTTGTGTGAAGAAAGATTTTGATTTGAACAAATTTAATTTATTTCATGGTGTCCTGCAGATAACTGTTTTAAATTTTTTATATTTTTTTAGATAAGATTTAAATTATATATTTAACAATATGACAGTCATAGCTAGAGAAAAACTAAAAATACAAAGCTAATATATCCATATTCATTATATTACTTTATTTTTGACCCCCCGTATCTCGGGTACCTGACGTACACCAATAAAAAAATAATATACATAATGATGCCAAGAGAAAAATATACATACGTATAATAATATGCAATAGAAAAATTTTTGAAAGTTAATTTTTGTTGACTAGTGTAATTAAGGATAACAAATGTAAATACAAAATTTAATTTAATATTTTGATACATTTTTAATAGCTTCAAATAATTTCCAAACGGTTGGCATGTAGAAAGGTTCGTGGACACAAGAAAATGGTGTATCATATCCGCATACCCTAGTAATAGGTGCTTCCAAATTTAAGAAACATTCTTCCTAGCAACATTATTACATTTTAAAAATAATAAACGAAACCTGTAATTTTGCTGATATCTCTGCAGCTAACCCCATTGTAACAGGTGCTTCATGAGTAATTATGGCTCTACCTGTTTTACAAATTGATTTAGCTAGTGTGTCGATATCGTAAGGTAAAAGTGAATATAAATCGATAATTTCACAAGAAATATTTAATTTTTCTTTGGCTAATTTTGCAGCTTCACAAGCTACATGAACTTGGGTGCCCCATGATATTATGGTAATATCTGATCCTTCTTGCATAATGTCACATTTCCCTAATTCAATGAGATACGGTTTAGTCGGGACTTGTTCAATAGCTGTTCGATAGAGTATTTTTGGTTCCATAAATATGCAAGGATTTTGGTCTTTTATGCAAGACAATAAAAGACCTTTGGCGAAATATGGACCTCTCGGTATAACCAACTAAACTTGATGATACAACAAAGTCCTAAAGATAATAAAAACCTTTAATCCTGGTGTATGAGCAAAGTATGCCTCAGCCATTTGAGAGTGATAATGACCACCATGACCCACTGCTCCAACCGTCTAAATTTTCCATTATTTTTAAATTGTTTTAAAAATCTAAAACTTAACTGTTCTAATCAGTAATGAGCCACAATTGTAATCCCCGCCCGATCTATATCGCATTTTAGCTAGCTCATTTGTTATCTAAATGCAGGTGAATCTTTTTATTACACAAATATGTACTTGATCGAATGCTGGGAATATATAATCTATAAACTGGATTTCAGCAATTGTTTTCAATCCTTGGAGTGAAGTTCCGATCCCAAAAGCTATTATCCCCTGTTCACAGAGAGGAGTGTTGAAAACGCGTTGCTTTCCGTATTTCTCTTTAAGACCAACGGTACACCTGAATACACCACCAAATTCAACATCTTCACCAAAAATCACTACGTACATGTATTTTATGGTAGATAAAAGAAAATACCCGAATTTTCATTTTTTTCCAACACGTGATCTAAAGTATGAACTATCGTCTGACACAAATTTAATTTTTCTGTTTTTCCTATTTATAAAAAATTGATAAAAATACAGATTAGTGAACCAGTGATATTTAATTTCGTCAAATCTGTAGGAATGTATGATAAATTTCGTTTAAATTTAAGATGGCATTGAAATCTGTTAATTAATGATTTATATAAAACGGATTTCATGGTAAAGTAAATATATAAGATTTTAAAACAATTTGGTACACAATCTTATATTTAGAATTGGAAAGTTGTCAGGGATATTCATGCAGTAAATTATTCATTTGATTTAAAATTATCCTTACAAAACCCACATGTACAATAAAATGTATCGACTTTTTGGACGATATTACTGCAATTTTAAAGGTCAATGTTATTATTCTAAAACAAATAACAAAATTTTCAAAAACTGTACTGATGCCATTTTTGATGTTGAATCAAATTCAAAAATTTTAGTGGGAGGTTTTTTATACATGTCAATATTTTAAAAGTGTATTTAAGGGTTTGGTTTGTGTGGAATACCAGAAAATTTGATTAAAGCTATATCCAATAAACCCAAAATACGTGATTTAAGTGTTATTAGCAATAATGCTGGTATTGACAAAATTGGGTTGGGTATACTTCTTAATGCTCGTCAGGTAATTAATTTTTTTGGTTTTAGTTTATTTTAAATTTTATATTTGTATATTTTTGTATTTTATATTCTAGATTGAACGTATGATTTCTTCATATGTTGGAGAAAATGCAGAGTTTGAAAAGCAATTTTTGAGCGGTGAATTGGAGGTTGAATTAATTCCACAGGTTTATTTTTTATACACATATTGTCTGTCTTTGCTGCATTTTTTGAATTTAGGAATATCAACAAGTAACTAATTTAAATCAGGGGTTCCCAAAATTTTATAGTTCAACAATTAAACATTACAAACACCTGATTACCAAACTTATCCAGTTCATTACAATACCAAACGCCACATAATTACTAATTGAGTTGGGTGGATAAAATAAAAAAATAATAATTATTTACCGTATTC
This sequence comes from Intoshia linei, assembly GCA_001642005.1. Lineage (NCBI taxonomy): Eukaryota > Metazoa > Orthonectida > Rhopaluridae > Intoshia > Intoshia linei. Next base: position 24,810 of record LWCA01000172.1, on the reverse strand, counting down.
CAATGTTTAATATTCCAGTGGTACACGGTGAACGTGGCAAACCCTGATTTAATCAACTGATCAGATCCAATTTAGAACTTTAGTTCTGTCTTATATCTGCAATGTGAAATTTGATTGTGAAGATTTTCGGAGTAGAACCGAATTTATGTAAATTAAACTAAATTTATGTAATAGGGTACTTTGGCGGAACGTATTAGATGTGGTGGAGCTGGAATACCAGCATTTTATACACCTACAGGTGTTGGGACCATGGTACATTATGGTGGAATGCCCATAAAATACGATAAGCATGGAAATGTTACCATAAAGAGTCAAAAAAAACAAGTAAATGCATTATTAAACATTACTTCATATAAGTTTAGTTAGCAAAAATTAATGGTAAAAATTGTATTCTGGAGCATGCTATAACTGGCGATTTTGCGTTTATTAAAGGATATATGGCAGATACTTCTGGAAATGTTATTTTTAGGTAATTATTACTTATATAGCGCTTGTTTGTTGTTATTTGTTTGTAACCACTTATTTAAGAAAGTAAGAGATGTAGTTTTAAAAACTCCAATTCAGAGAAAAATTTTTATTTTATTTTAAATCAACGTTATCGTCAATTTCAACACTAGAAACTTGCATCTTCACGGTCAAAATTCACGTTACCTTTTTTTGGACAAAACTGAAAACAAAAGTCCTAGATTTTTAAAAAATACTCATCTAATACAGATTTTTCCAGTTAATTTACATTTAATTATATTTTTTAACAAAAAATTTTAATATCACAAAATTAAGCCTTCACGGTGAAAAAAAACACATTTACTATTTACTCTTTTTTTTAAAATTATTTATATAACACAGTGCAACATTTTTGGAAAAATTTCAATGAAACTATAAATTGTATAGTTTATTGTGTAGATCTCTGTATTGCGATAACGGTGACACTTTTTATTATATCTGATCTGTTCAAAATTGTTAGATATAAGGGATATAAAGTAGCATATTTTACCATATTTATAGTAAAGTTATTTTCACGGTTATCTTATAACTAAATTTTAACCCTTCCCAATGATCCTGTTCAATTTTTTTTAACAGATGTGTATTGGATGCTTAGGTTCAATACCAGGGATGTCAAACTCAATTTGTTTGGCAGGTCAAATAGAATTAAAAAATCTTTACTCAAACCATCATCAAACTGACAGTCTTAATTAATTAATAAAATGAAATAAGAAACCATAATAATGGAATAAGAGTATAACAAATGTTATAATTCTAATCATGAATAAATATGTAAAAAAAGAAATATGTGTAAAAAATTTTGTTATGAAAATAAAATCACTTGAAGATTATATAAAAAATTATTTATCATCAAATTTTATATTGGAAGATTTAGTTTGGAGCCATAAATAATCCAACCTTTAAGGGAAAATTCCACTTTTACCTATTATTAAAACTTGACAAATTATTTTTTTTTAACAGTGGATGTCACCTACATGTCCTATGTAAATAAAAGCTTCAAAATCGAGTTAAATCCAAATTTAAAAAATAGATAATGTAGAAAACATTTTAGTTGGTAAAATTGGATTTTTCCTTAACAGTTGGTAAAAGTAGAATTTTCCCTTAACTTTGGCATTGGTAAATTTTGATTAATACTAGAAAATGGTTGGATTTTTGAAATTAATATACAATTTTCAAAATAATTCGGCCCATCACGTATTTGAGTTTGACATGGCCGATATAAATACATTATATTAAAATGTAAATAGTAAATCCCAAAATGTTCATTAAGGAATGGTCAATGTAAAAGTTTGACACTAATTTTAAAAAATTTATAAAATAACCTCAAATTTCTTTGCGGCGCACCTGAACTCTACTCATGCGACCCGGTTAAGAATCACTGCATTACATACACACATGTTATTATTATAAATAATAAGTTTAAAAAATTTTTTTAATTTAACATTTCAAAAATTCTGACGTCACATGCAAGTAAAAATTGAAAAATGTCGTCCTGTGCACTAACACTTATCATATAATATAATTTTGATACTAATAAAAGATTATATATTAAAATTTACTAATGTATCATGTTCTAATATAAAAAATTTAGAAAGTCCGCCAGAAATTTCAATGAACCTATGGCGAAAGCAGCAAAAGTAACAATTGTAGAAGTGGAGAAAATTGTAAATGTTGGAGAATTGGATCCAGATTCTATTCATTTGCCGTCATTATACGTAGACAGATTAGTTCAAGGAGAAAGATATGAAAAAATTATTGAAGTAACAATATATTTACAGATATCTAGATACATAATAAGTATTCAAAATAATTTTTATTAGAAAGTAATTTACAAAACACAAGATACTTCTTCCATATCTCCTTCCAAACTAACCATAATAAAACGAGCTGCGAAAGAATTTAAAGATAACATGATTGGTAATATATTTACAATACTCCTTGAAATAAACTACACCCTCCTAATGTTAAAAATTTCTAGTTACTTGAATCTATTATGTAGTAGAAATAATTAAAATATTTTTGTGATATAAATATGTATAATAATAATAAGTAAGTTCATAAATTTCAAAATAAAAATAACATAGCTTTAGAAATTAAAACATTAAAATTAAAAATGTAAATATTAATTCCACAATTTCGAAAAAAATAAAAATTGAATGTATACACATTTAAAATATAGAAATATAGGTTCCTCTCGGTATGCTAAGTACTGTTTGTACAATAACATAACAGAAAAGCTAGTTATATAAAATATTTTTTTTAATAGTTAATCTTGGAATTGGAATACCAAATTTGGCTAGTAATTTTATACCAAAAGATGTGCATGTAACATTACACAGTGAGAATGGCATATTGGGTCTGGTTTAATTAAAAAGTATAACAATTTAATTAGACTTAGGGAAATTTTCCGGGGCGAGATCAAGTAGATGCAGACGTAATTAATGCTGGAAAACAAACCGTTACTGTTATACCGGGAGCATCATATTTTAGTAGTGAAGAATCGTTCAGTATGATTAGAGGGTATTAAAGATTTGATAACATTTGTAAATTTAAATAAAATATTGTAGAGGTCACATGCACATGTCTATGCTTGGAGCAATGCAAGTCAGTAAATACGGAGACATTGCCAATTATATGATACCTGTACTATAATCCTAACTTATATCAAAACTCTTTGTCTGTCTGTGTGTGTTGTTTGTTACAATAACTAAGAGTTCTAAAATATTAACAAACACAGATTCCAAGTAACATTTTTTCGGGGAAGAAAGTAATGTAAATGTCAATCTCAGGAACTTACATCTTGCCAGACAATAACCCTAATTATGTTTTTTTAATGCAGCTTTTTCCAGTTAAAATACATAAAAAGTTTTAATATTACAAAGTTAAGCCTTCATGGTCAAAAAAACAATTTACAATTTTTTTCAGAAATTATTTCATTACATTATTGGTAAAAAATTTAATAAAATGAATGGTTGAAAATTGAATAAAAAGGACAATTGGGGTTTTTGATCCGTAAGATGTGAGTTTGGGAGGTTGAAATTTATTTTGCTAACACCCGGAAAAAAGAGTAATTGAAGTGTGGACCTTATAAAATTCTAAGACTGGTAGTTATTAAAATGAACGGTAACACACACAAACAAATATTGCATAGCATATTATATAAGTAAGGATTTTTAACATTTTTTACAGTGTTGCCAGATGTTTGGTAATTTATCGCAAATCGTTACATTATTATTTAAAAAATTCCACTTTTATCCCACCATTAATACCATTTCAATCCCTTAGGGAAAAATTCAATTCTACCAAACCTTATGAGAAAAATTAACTAACAACTTCCTAATGCAAAACACAAAATAAAAAATCCAATTTTACCAAACATTTATGGAAAAATCAGATTTTAATAAATCTTAAAAGCAACAACTTTAAAGGATTAGTAAAAGTGAATAATATCATTTTTATGTAAGATTTTATTTTTTTGTTAGAATTAAAAAAGTTAAATTAAAAATTTATGTAGTGGTTGCCGGTTCAAGTAGTGTGAGGAGTCCTTCATAGTTCAAATGGGGTCCTTACTAAGGACACCCATTTCAAAATATTTATTTTTTGGGATTGCAAAGTAAACATGAAATATAAATCATTTATTAAAAAAATTACAGTTTTTTTCTCATAAGATTTGGTAAATTCGTGTTTTTGAAAAAAATATTGGTAAAAAGGTATTATTCCCTTGTGATAGTTGTTGAGTTGGTAAAATTGGATATTTCAAAAAAATATAAGTAAAAGTCGATTTTTCCCTCTGTGTTTGAAATGGTAGCACTTATGGCACTGTAAATTTTATTAATGATGGAATAAAAGTGGGGTTTTTGAAATAATAATGTATCAGTCGTATAGTCTTTGGGATAAATTCGAAACATCTGGCAATTCTGTAATAAATATTAAAAATTCTTGTGTAAAAATAAAGAAAAATTGATAAAATTTTTTTCATATTTTATTTGAATCTCACGGACCCCTAAGGGGTCCAGGGACCCAAATTGGAAACCATTGGTGATAGTGAATAATATCATTTTTATGTAAGATTTAATTTTTTTGGTAGAATTGAAAAAGTCTGCCCTCCGTGGATATAGGTGCTGTTTGTACAAAGTACAAAACAGTCAATCTAGTAATTTATAAATATGTTAAAAGCCTTTTTATTAATATAAACGCAATTAGAAAAAAGTTGTAAAAGGAATGGGCGGTGCCATGGATTTGGTTTCAAGTTCTAGCTCTGGAACAAGAATTGTTGTTACAATGGAGCATACATCAAAGGTGAATATCATAATTATACAATCCACTTTAATGTTGATTATTTAATTAATAAATTAACATTAGAATGAAAAATCAAAAATTTTAAATAATTGTTCATTACCACTGACGGGCGAAAAATGTGTAGACTTGATAATTACCAATTTGGTAATGTTTTTGATATTGTTTGTTATTTTAAATGCATTTTCGTTTTTATTTAGTGCGTATTTGAAGTTGACAAAAAAGAAGGTCTCACTTTGATGGAACTAGCTGAAGGTGTATCAGTTGAAACTGTTAAAAAACATACAGAATGCGATTTTAGAGTTAAACTTTGAATGTTTTTAATTTTAAAACAAATTTTAGATTAGCGAAATTATAAAGACAATGTAATAATTTAATAAATATTACGGTGGGTCAATTGTACATTCTAAGTCTACTTGTATTTGGTTTTGTATTATGTTTCATACTGTCAATGTATCCTTTATTTTTGTTTCTAGATAATGTTAACTCAATTTTCTTTTCGGTTAAGTTATTTTTGATGGCTTTTAGTTCTAAATCAGCCCGAGTCCGAAGCTAAATGAATTTTAAAATATATAATGTACACTTTATTGAAAATAAACTAAGCGGGCCAGTCATTTATACAGGGTTGGCATTCGATAAAAATATTTTTTCATTAAAATTTAGAATTTAATACAATGTATGGTTAGGTGTTAATGGTCATTATTAACTTTTACAAGCCACTTCTTAATTTTACACTATATTGTATGTAATATGCAAACCTGAGTTTCTGTTTGAAGTTTACGTTTAACATTTTCTATATTCTGTTTAATGTCACAAATTTCTTCTTCGGTTTTATTAATTTGATTTAATATATTCATCTAAACATTAATTTGGATTAACATTATAAACTTTTAATTTATTAAACTTTATACAAGAATTTAAAGAATTACTTGAATGTTGTTTTTGGGTCTAAGTTGCGTAATGTTTCTATAGGCGTTGGATGGCTCCATTTGTGATAAATTATTCATTATTTGGGAGTGAAGTGATTTTAAATCATTATGCAGTATCGAATTGTTATTTTCAATTTCTTTGGTTCGAATAAATTGGGTATGGTATCGTCTTTGCCACACATCAGAATCTAATATTAAAAATAAACGTGTTAAAAAGGTTGTATAGTTGCTTTTATTCTTATTTTCGAATTTTGGTGTTTTCATTTTTGCTTTATGTAGAATGCATTCTCGTTCATTTTCCAATCGTTTTCTTTCCTGGCGTACTCTTTGCAATTCATCACAGAGTTCCTCTCCTAGAATTTCAAAAATTAATCTTAATTTTCAATTTTTTGAATTATAATTTCATATTGACCCCTGATCAACGATCAGGGGATCAGAAATCGGTACTAGGTAAAATACGTCGTAATTTTAGCTAGGTCTTTTTAAAAGAGATCCGTTTTTATGTGAAAATATATAATATAATACTCAATTCTACGATCGTATCAACCCACGTACCATTCTTAATAAATAATGAGCTTACTTAGTCTAAATTTATCCTGTATCATGTATGGGCTTTTATTTCTATTAACCGATTCTATATTGGCACTTTTGTTGTCTAAAATGAACATGAATGATTGTTGGAATTTGAATAAAAATTACAACATGAATTTTGTATCCATGCCTGATACTGGTTAAAATCAACCAAGTCGATATTAATTTTAACTTTTTTGGTATTATTTACAAAAAAACGACAAAGTTTGCCATTTGGCAACTTACAATCAATCTTCATTAAAATTATGAATAGAATTTAAATAATTTAATTTTTTAAAATTTTAATTAGATCAAAATACATTAAATCAAAATGTAAACCATGCTTCCTAATTAAACTACTTAAAGACAATACAATATTATTTACAGTATCCATGATCTAAATTTATAATTTTACCAATGTGGGGTGAATCGTATTCACTTTTATATAAATTTTTTTTACGTTTTTGTTTTGTTATCATTTTACTAAAAATTTATATTTATAATAAACTAATTAATAATTCAAAATACTACTGTAATAGTTAAAAAAGTTTTAATAAATAAGTTACCAATTTGTATTAATATATGGCAAACCATTATTATTCATTTCATCTAATTCAAATATTTTTGGAGCGTAATTTTTATATTCTTTATATCGACAATCTCCACGTTGTGAAATCAAATTTTTATTTTTATAAATCTCTTCGTTATTAAAATATTTATTATATTTTCCATTCGTATCAATGTCATTTATTTCGTTGCAACTATTTTTCATTTCATCGTCAGAATTATATTCCGATTCTTCTTCAAAATCATTTTCGTATTCTGAAGGCATTTCATTCTTTGTCGTTATATCATTGAAATTTGTTAATTCTGATGACAACAAAGATTTTTGAAGAATATCACTTACATTATCGGTTGAAATTGGAATTTTATTCCGATTCAAATGTGTCGCTTCAATTATAAATAATTCAGCATTTTCTGTCTAAAATATTTCAATATTTATGTTATCAATACAATTTGTAGTTGCAAATACATACATTACCTTCCTAGAATTGAAGCTCTGTGAGTGTGTCTGTGTGTTACCGTTTATTTAAAAAAGCAATTTCTAATAAGATTTTTCGAGAGCCATGTTTTAAGGTTAGTTTAATTTTCACACATTAAGGCCTTCAGGGTCAAATATACGATTTGCTATTTTTTGTAAAAACAAAATTGAATTTAAAAAATAGATTAAAACATAATGAAAAATTAACTGTCCTAGAATTTAAAAAAACTAACAAATTTATAAAACAAATTTCGAGAGTAATGCTTTTAGGCAAGTTTAATTTTCAGACATTGGGTCCTGCAAGATCAAAACTAGTGATTGTGATTTCCCGGGAAATGACAAAAGTCCAGAACCGGGAAATTAAAAATTAAATTTCCCGGGAAAAATAAAAATGTTTTATTCATATATAATATAGAAGTAATTTTGAGAGTCCTTAATTAATTTTAGAAACAAAAAGAAATTTAATTAATAAAATAACACGAATCTATATTGAAATTTACAAATTTAATTAGAAAAAAATTTATTTTATATTGTTTTGAAAAAGTGTTTAAAAACACATAATATTGATAGATACGTCTTTTAAACGCGTTCTACGTTTTTTAACGAAATTAGAAGCAGTAGAGAAATTCCTTTCATTTTGTGTTGACGTAGGTTGGGTCATAAGAGCTTCCTTTCATTTTAACAATCTTGATGATAGCGTTCGGAGTTCGTAACAAATCATAATATTTTTCAAAATAATATTGGAAAAACAGGATAATTCTCTTAAGCGTTAGTAATTTGTGGTTTGATGAAGTTAATTTTTTTGATAAGATTTCGTAAAATCGGATTTTTGAAAAAAATATCAGTGTAAGTCAATTTTTCCATGAAGGCTTGAAATGGTATTTTTGAAATAGTAAATTTTAAATATTATAATATAATCATATTTTCATAGTAATAACAAACATAAATCAAATACAGGTATGTCTCAATTTTTTTCGGGAAATCCCGGGAAATCGTAAAATATAAAATATAAATAATATATAATAAAAATATAATATATAATATAGAATAAAAATATAATTTCCGGAAATTATTAAATATCCCGATGAAAAATAATTTTTAATATGTTATCAAACATTTTTCAAATTAAAATTAAAAATGAAAAAGTAAAATAATCTTCCTACAATCTCAAAAAAATAAACATGGAAAGTTTGCACATTTCCAATAAAGAAATATGGGATTTCCACTGGAAATCTATATAATTGATTTGTGCTGGTTTTTTTTCATTACTACACAATTTTTAATTTTTAAATACTCCTTTTCAAAAAATTTAAAATACTTTCTACAAAATTTTGTCTAAAACTACAACAACAAAGTCAATCATTTTTATATTTGTTTTAATGATATAATTACCAAAAAATGATAAACAGTAAATTGGTTTCCTTAAACCCCCTCTTTACAATATAGTAAAAAAATTCCCTAAAAACTCTTTTTAAATTTTGGTCAAAAACTCCCTATACCTCCTTAAAATATGGTCAAAAAACGATATTTCTCTAAAACTATAAATTGTCATTTTTTAAAAAAAAAAAATTTTGAGCTTTGGCCCTGAAGATATTACTTTTTAAAACTTCAATTTATGACAATGTTCATGGTTTTAAAATCTGTATCAGAGTGTATATTTTTTTAAACTATAAGATTCGTTTGATTTTCAAAAAAATGATACAAAAAAGTAGACGCTATTCATAACATTTTCCATTACAACACCAAAAAAATGTTGTTATACGATAATATGCAGTATTATATATTATTATTGATAATATATTTCAAAATTCAGTCAACACTAAAAATATTTTTAAATATTTTGCATGTTTTTCAATGTATTAGTAAATGTAATTATAATTTTTGATTTTAATTTTATGGTCATTATAGTTATGAATATGGTTGAGATAATAAAAAAATAAATTCAGTTTTTGCTTTATTTTTAAATTAATTGGAATAAAAATAAAATACAATTATATTCAATTTTGAGAAATAAACGATTTAAAAGTACGTCAACACCATCATAAATTTGAAATAATTCATAATTAAATTGATAGATTTCATCTAATTCTTTTCAAAGCAGAGAATTAAATCATCAAGAACAAATTTTAATGTTAAAATTATACGAAGAAAGAAAATCATTGCGTGAAATTGGCAAACAAGTGGGTCGGCCCTATATAACCATTTCTAAAACCCTGAAACGGCTCCGGGAAAATAAAAGTAATGAAATAAGTGGCAGAACTGGTCAAAGAAGGTTATCTGATATCCGCGACGACAGAAATTTTATTAGATTACACCAAATTCAACCTCAAATGAGTTTATCCCAATGAAAAAACAATGGACCGTAGATACAAGCAACGGCACAGTTCGTAGTAGGCTGATAGAAAACGGAATAAAATGTTATGCAGTTAGCAAAAGACCCAGGCTTTCTGTGAAAAAAATTTCTCACCGTTTAATCTTCTGCTCCGATCACTATAGTTGGTCAATCGATGCATGGCAAAAAGTCATATTCTTTTTCTATATATATGCTAGATATGATAGCATATATATATTCTTTGTTTTGAAAAGAATCAGATGAAATCTATAAATTTAATTATGAATTATTTAAAATTTATGATAAGTGTTGAGGTACTTTTGAATCCTTCATTTGTCAAAATTGAATATTGAAATGGAATTGCACTGGAAGAGACATCTTTGATGGAATAATGAAAATGATCTCAAAAGCAAATCTTAACATACGTAAATTTGTTGGGCTTACTACGGATGGTGATCCATCTATGATAGGCTCAAAAAAATGAATTGTAAATTTAATGCAATAACATTTAAAAAATGAAGACATTTCAATATCTCTAAAAAACTTTCATTGTATAATTCATCAAGAAGAATTATGTGAAAAATCGATAAAACTTAACGATATAATGACATTTGTCATAAAAACTGTAAATTTTATTTTGTATAATAAAAATTTAAAATAAATATATTCAAACCAAAAATTCTTAAAATTTATTTGTCCGGTCCACCCATCTATTTTATATAACAATCCAGCCCGCTATCACAAAAAATTGCCCATCCCTGTACTAAGATGAAGTGATTTTCTATACATTTACTATAGAAAATGTTACAATTAAACATCATTTTTCAACGTTTTGTACTAGAATAATGTTGTTATGAATAGCGTCTACTGTTAATGTCAACATAATTAAGTTGTAATTAGGATTTTTTACCGGTAATATGTAAGTTTCTGAGTTTGACATTTATCTTATTTTCATTCACGGATAAAACTGTAATGGAAATGTGGAATTTTTAAAACTCTAGGACTTTTAGTTATAAACAATGTAAAATAAACAATAGCACACAAACAGACAAAGAGTTTTATATAAGTTCGGATTGAAACAACAGTAGACCCTACAATATAGGGCCTACATACAAGTTTAAAAAAAAATTGGGACCCATATCCAGAAATTTTCTAAAATGATGAATACATTGGTATTACATTAATTGTGGTAGGCGGCCATAATCTTACTCTGTCATATGCCCCTTTTTAACGGGCAGTTAGTTTTATGAAACTTAAAAAAATCATCGCAGTAATACATTTTAAAAGAGAATCTAATGTTCAGTGAACATTGTTCACTATAAACTGTATAATGAACATGGATATTTTTTCAAAGTTAGTGTTCACTATATACAGGGTTCGTTGTATATAATGATACATACATTGAAATAAAATGTACATAAGGTTGCTGAGTTTTAAAACTGTAAAACAAAAAAATCCAATAATTCAGTAAAAGTAAACCTAAGTACTCATTAAATAACTCAGTACTCAGTAAAACTTAGTACTTTTTACAAAAGTTGAATTGCTACTTTGTATTTTGTACGTTGTAGAATGTACATTATTTTTTGATAAAAATTAAAAATATTAATATCATTCTGCAGAAAATTAAGCGGGCTCATTTTGTATATAGTGTGCTCAGATAAAAAAAAATTTTGTTAAAACCCTTATGAATAAAATAAAATAATAAAATTTATAATATTACATATGGCCGACAAAAATTTTTTGCTGTTAATTGAAATTCTTGTTTTCCTCTTATCTAGATTAATTTAATATTAGCAAAATGATATGAGCAAAAGAGTCAAATTATAATAAATGTAAATTATAATAATTTCTTTAGTTTATCAATATTTAACTGGGAGCACTGACCGACCATGGAGCTTTTCAAAACTCTAGTTTTGACAGTATCAGAATTACAATGTGTAAATTACAGTGTAATTAGAAATTTTAAAATTATAATGGTAGATTGGTGCACTTTCCAATTATGTGGAATAATGCAAAAATTGAATTTACTCGTAGAATTTAAGAAATTTTGACACAAAGCGTACAAAAAATGGTAAATATTAAAATTGGATGTAATAATTTGACTAGTTGAATAAAAGTAATATTATTGCAAGTACAACGTACCTACTATTAGTATTATTGATTAGTATCAAATACGAAAAAATAAAATGTTATCTCTTATAAATTGAATCAACAATTGAAAAAGATATATCAAGAATTATTAAAATCATAATCGATTATAAAAATGAATAGATAGTAACTCATTCAAAAAAACAAAAAAAAAGTATAATAAATATAAAATTACACGAATAATGTTATTTCCAATAATCTTAAGAAAAACGAATTCAGATGGAAGATTTTCTTCGTCGCACAGTTGTTCTTTAATATCTTCTCTAATTTTATACAAATGTGAAGATGGATTAGTTCTAAAAAATGAAATGATAAAATATTGTTGATTAATTATGTTATTAACAGTAAATAAAATTACATGACAAATCCGATGGGCCGTAAATTATCTTTAATATTATGATACTTTATTTCATTGTAATGCTCACACGTTCCTTCTTTTATTAGATAAATCATTAAATCGATATTCTATTTAAATGAAAATTATACCTTTTCATTTTACTTTAAATAACGTTTATAATTATACCTGATCTGGTGATTTTTCCTTCATACTTAAATATGGAATATTTACGAAAAAAGTAATTTTACAATTATTTATAAAATCAGAGCAGAGCGTCTAGAAACTTTAATAATTAAACTTGCTCAACAAAACAAAAGAACAAATTTTTGTTGATATGCTTGGTAGCTGCATTGACATTATAAAATCGATTTGATATTATAATAAATTGTAACACAGGTAAATTTCTGTAAACAATACATCCCGCACGTTTGTTCTCATTTTTTAGAGCTTTGTATAAAATACGATGCAAAACTGGTTTTTAAGAATTAAAACAAATAAAAACCAATTTTAAAAATGTCAATATTTATTTTCAACTTCTAAAATGTTTTTAACACATGGTGGACTTTAGACAGAAATTTAAACTATATTTACGGCGCAGTACCTCCCATCAAGAATTAATTTCCTCCAATATGTAACATTTACATTATACAAATGCGTAATTTTTCAATTATATATCATGCATTCATTAAAAATTGAAACAGCATTACATTTATTTGAAAATTACGTTTGAATCATACAATTTGAAATGACATGTAAAATTGCTCCTGTTGTATTACTATCATTGTCGAATAATTTTATTTTTTAATTGGGTTGAAGGATTAAAAAGGTTACAATTTCTAAATGTTAATATTTCATGATAATTATGATGCAGTTTTAATTAATATACACAAGTTTCATTTTAAATGTTTTTTTACAAGTGGATATATATTTTAATTATAACTCAACTTTGCAACTTTAAAAAAATTTAACTACATGTATTATTCTATAACTAAATTGCATTTGTTAGCTACGAAAAGTCAATATTGTCACAATTTCAATTTTAAGTAATTAATGCTAACTGTATACAACTCTAGCGCACACTCTGAAATAGATCTACTTAAGAATGGTCTCATTTTATGGGAAATTAAAAGCTCATTACAATCATACTTGACATTAAATAATTGGTGATCACTGATCATACCTATATAACGTATCATTATCGTTGAAGATGTCACCTTTTTCAATTTCAGAAAGATTGACACTGAACCGAACAAAGTTTAAGTTAAACTCGGTGTAAAAACTTTAAACCTTTACTGGCATATTAACATAACATATCATGTAAATAAAAATAAGTACAAATAAATAAAAATGCATGTACCAATTATGCAATGCAAGTGATCAATTGTCAATCGTTATGTAAAAGTTTTCCACTACTATTTAATTCGTCTATTTTCTGAGTCTTAATAAGTATTAACAAGATGAAATTATGTCTTATATCTAATCTTTTTGTTGATAATAAAAATATCAATTATGTAATTTCACTCATTCAGAAAAATAATTAATTAATTATTAATTTTTAACTAATTATTTTATTAATGTAATTAAAAAAATTGAAAATAGCTCTGTGCACCCCAAAAATTGATTATGCACCCCGGTTAAGAACCATTGTATTATAAGGTCTCTAACCTTTCAATAGTATCATAGTTTGTAGTACGATTAACTATTACTTTTTCTAGCATGTATAAAAGTTAAACTCAGGTTATCCATACACACAATTTTAATACAAATTACTAAAAAATTTTTTTGGTGAATCAATCAATTAGATGATATATATTCAGTATCTGCTTTCGATGAGTAAAGAATATCAATTTTGTATCAATAACACCTTTAAGACTCGAGAACTGCATATGCATTAACGGAATCAGTGTTAACGGAATTTGAAAAACATACATATATTTTATATATATACAGTGTATATATTATTATGTATATTATACACACTGTAGCAATTTGTTATGCAGATATTAAAAAATAGTAAAAACATAATAAAAAGTTAAGTAAATTTTTTGATTTTTTTGGAAATTGTACTTAAACAGTCTGCGCAGGTAGTAAAAATAAAAAAAATAATAATATAAACAATTAAATTAAAATAATTAACTATAATCTAAATAATAGAAATACTAAGTGTACCAAAATATTATGCAAATGTAATGAATATTGATAAATGNACTAATTATTTTATTAATGTAATTAAAAAAATTGAAAATAGCTCTGTGCACCCCTAAAAATTGATTATGCACCCCCGGTTAAGAACCACTGCTTTAAGGGAAAAACCCACTTTTACCAACCCTAAAAGAAACAATGCAGTTAGGTTTTAACCTTTTAGGCTTAATAAAACTGCATTTTTCGTTCTATTTTTACCAGGGATCAGCAACTTTTTGCATCTCGTGGGCCTCTTTTCAATATCAAAAAATTATATAGGCCCATTTTTGAAAATTTACACATGATAGATTTCAATTTTAACTGAAGAAAAACGTTTCTAGTATATTCAACAAAATAAAACCCGGAACGATCTAAAAATTCAGTATTAAATGATTATAATGAGCCAATTATAGTACCAATCCCTGATTTATACAATATATGTCATATGTTTAATTTAGTTTGCGTAAGTGCTGATAGTTTGTACAATTTGGAAGAATCTCGTAGCAATTTAAAGGAATATATCGGAAATAAAGAGATTGAATCAGAGAATATAAAATCAGATTCAAATCAGTCGCTATATCAAGGAATAGATTATTATGGTGTTAAAAAATGTACAATACTTTTGATAACAAAAGTTGACCTGAATTCAAACTTTGAAACTAGGGTATTTAAAAAAATTTCCTGCACGGGCGTATATACAATTTTGTTTGTCTTCAGTTCATTTTTAAATTCGTCCTCTATCTTTTAACCTCGTATCTTTTTTAAGAGTCTTAAGCGTAATTCTGTGCTTTGAATTTTCGGAATATTAACAACTAGACACTGTAAACACGATAGAGAACTTTTAAAATCCTAATTAATTTTTGATTAAAGACTCAACAATAAAATAAATAATTGAATCTAACGTTTAACTCGGCTTACCTCGTCCGAGCAGGATTTTAATACATAATAGTTAATAATAATTAGATGATGTACGATACATTTGATCCACTGAAAAATGAAAAAAGTAAATTAATATTCATTATACAACTAGAAATTCTCAGGTCATTTATCACTGAGGACCTTTAAAAAATTTTTTATTGGGCCTTCTTTATTGATTCTTAAAATCAACAAAAATTTATAAATAAAGATAATTTAACCAAGAATTTTCGCTGATGCAGTTAGATTTTCATAAACACTGCAATATGCAGTTCTAATTAAGCTTAAGTTCACATTTATTTTTCTGTATTATAATTTAATAAAAGTTTTACTAATCTAAATTATCCCACTTAAAAAAAGAAAAAAATTATAATTAAAGTCTTCTTCTCATACGAAACATACATTTTTGGAAAAATGAAATTCCATAAACCTGGCTCGTACTGAATTGTTAAATGAATTTTATAGAAAATTCTCAAAATCTAGTTCGTTCATTTGCCAAGAAGGCTGGATTTGATATATGGTAAATAAATTACATAAACAATGATACACGTTACATTTATAATAGTGCCTTTGTTTCGTCAAAAAAAGATGGAAATTATTGTTTTAAATTACTGGATAGATATATACAATTATTATTAACAAAACGGTATAAGGATACATTGGACGCATTTGACTTTTTAACTAAACCTAAAGAATCTCCTAGTGTATATTACATCAAATATTTGAAAAAATCCGATAATCCGAAAGTAAATTTCAATAATTATAATTAAAAATTTTGAAATTAGGAGCAAGATACAATTGCCAAATGTGATAAAATCTTGATTCAACTGACCAATTCTTTAAAATATAGTTTAGTGTGTTTAAAAGGACTAATAAGCAACATGAGAATCATACACCAAGTGTCTGGTTCCGTAACTATTGAGCATACGTATATGCAATTTTTAAAATTTGTTACACGACAAGACGAAAATGTAAAGGTAGAAAAAATTGATACATTTAAATACACTACATTCTATAGATGACCATCAATAAACAAAAATTCCCTTCCATAGAATCTGAAATCGGGATCAAAGTTAAACTTATCGTCAATTTCTACGAAAAAGATGTACGAATTTAACAACACTAACCATTTAAATTAGATGATACCCTGCATAACAAACTATATGGAAACATATGAAAGCAAAAACTATACATTGACAGAACTATCTCGTGAAATGAGCATTCAAGAAAATATTGAAACTATAAAACAACATCAAAGCAATTTTACAAAAGAATATCACAACTTTCTAAATATGCGAAAAAATTTCAACAATATAAGTGAATGGTTTTTAATAAAACCACAAAATTAAAATTTACATTTAAGGAAAGGGTACAATATAATTTAAATTAGTCTGAATAATCAATATCCAAATCTCTATGTTTATATTCTGAAACGTTATTATTTTGAATCCAATTAAAGTTGGGTTGAGGAATCGTTTTTCGGTTAATGTCGGTGTAGGAAGACGTAATTACTGTAAGTGGTTCACCAAAAGAATCATCGGTATCCCCACCCATAGCATTTTCTAGAGACGGTATGACAGACAATCTTTCAAATCGGTCTTTGATTTTTGGAGTAAAAGTTATTTCTTTCACTTTGAGTTTGTATTTATCAACCGCGTGTGGTTTCATTATCCAGGCATGCAAACTGCGATCATAAGAGGCAATGGATTTTATTTTGTATTCTAATTGACGTTTTGATGTTTTTGAAGCGCACATGTAATCATCGCTTTCCATTCCACAGTGTTTTCCAATTTGAGTGGAACAATGATAAATAAAATCTTGTATCATTTTATTTAATGGTCCAGCATTGCCGTGAATAATATTGACTAGTTCTTTTATAACTAAATTAAATTAAAATTAAGACAATCAAAATGATATGTTTCATATTTTGAAAAAGGGTAAAATCTACATTTTTATATTAGATAAGTTTGATAAATAAATTACCAATTTGAGAAAATTCCACGAGAACGGGAGGTTTAGTTACATTAGAGTTCTTTTTCTGATTTACTGGCTGTTCTAAACTGCACATAATTTTATTCTTCGTCAATACTCGCATCTATTATATAAAAAATTAACAATATTAAAAATCAATCCAAACCTTAAAGTGCAACAAACTTTTACAAGAATTGTCCAAAACAACTCCATGGTAATTGGGATCTCGAACGGGGAAATTTTCTTCAATTCCATCGTTCCATTTTATGCCTTGACCGACATTTTTCTAAACAGATATATTGGTCATTAAAAAAATAATTACAAATGGTCGTTCTTCGTTATAGTCAATAACTCCTTTTTTTTCATCATCTGACAAATATCCGTGAGGTACAATAAAACCATCCTCGTCCTGTGAATTACCTAGGAATGATTTATCAGATTCATCCTAAAAATAAAATTAAATCAATTAAAAAAAATCATACCCCAGAATTGCAGTCATCGCCAGGTTCATCTTCCCATTCATCGTCACTGTCGATAGTATAATCAAATCCCTAAATAAAAAATAAATTATAATTTATTATTAGTAATATTTAATTAATCTAAAAAACTTGCACTATAAAATCCAAACGGACGACATCCACTGACCATGTTAGTAATAATATTAAATTGTTTATAAAACGGAGGTTTCCGATTCTCATAAAATTTTAAATATTTAAATTTTTTTGGTACTAATTTTTCAATATAAGCTTGTGAATTTTCATCGATAACAGTAATACATTTTTTAGGAGAGCTAAGATAAAATTAGATTAAACATTTTTTATTAAACCTGGTATAAGTAGATTGATAATTAGTTTTTCTTATATTTTTAATGTCGATTTTAGTGTTCTAGATTTTTTTTACATTTTTCAATTTTAATAAATTTCAATTTACCTGGCTTGAGAATAATTGATCAAAATTTTGTTTATTTTTGGCATTAAATTCTTTTCTGAATATAGGGGCAATTTTCACATTATTTTTAGTTGGAAATTCACGCAAACAAAAGTGGTTTTTCTAAATAGTTTGTAAGTCAGTCAACCTTAAATTTAATACATCAATATGATTTGCTGTACTAAGTCTCTTTACACTTTTGGAGAAAAATGATTTCATAATATTCTTTTCTTTCTCTAAGCAGCGTTGCTAATTTTTAATTAGTATACAAGTAGGGAAGCCAATTACCTTTATCATTTCTTTTTTTTGTTTTTCCATCAGTATTTCGTCTTTTTGTCTAAATTTTTTAGTTTAAAGCAGTTATTCATTTCGGATATATTAAATTGTATTTAACGTTTCTAAATTATTTTGATAATCAATGAGATTTAATATTTTATTGAAAATGAGGATCCACGACGAAAAATTTTGTCTACCACTGGTTTAAAATTTGATAAATTTAATATTACTGTTGAATTAGTTCTTTTTCTTTTCTTTTAATTTCTAGTAACAATAACTTTTCAGTTTTTTTTCTAAATTATTGTTATATGAATCATTTAATATGTACGCTTCAATTTCTTCTTTAGTTTGGTCTCTGAGTTTTTGCTTTTCCAATTTATTTTGTATTTTGATTCTAAAATTATAATTTATTTTATAATAGGTTTCAAGTAATCGGTATAAATAGTTTACAAAATTAACATAAATCTTAAAATTTAATATTCGAAACAAGTATTAAAATCTTAGGCCTTTTAGTCTTTTAGATAACAAGACATGGATTTTTTTTATAAATTATTAGTTCTACTCTAAACTGTAAATAAGTGACCTAGAGCAGACACTCTCAACCATTTTTATGTCACGCCCTAATAAATTTTTGATAGAAAAACAAACATTAATAGAACAAAATAGAAGATTATTTTAAATGAATGAATTCATCCAAGTACAAATTTACAAAAACAGTATTGCTGCTCAAAGTATTGTATAATATTGTATCTGCATTAATAATCAAAGTTTGATATTAACCAGGGGTGTCAATTATGCGGCCCTTGAAACATTTGCGGCCCGTGTTATAATATAAATTTTTATTTTTTACACATATTTCTTATTTTACAATTTTTTCATATATTTTTCATGATTTATTTATTCATTATTAAAATTTTAACATTATTTTTACTTATTCCATTTTTATTGTTTCATATTTCATTTTATGAATTAAATCTGTTAGTTTTAACATAATTTTTTTTACGTTTGGCCCGCCAAGCAAATTGAGTCTGAAACCCCTGATATTAACGATAGTGTAGGTCAACCGATCCTACTAAATTCATAAGAAACCAAGATTTCTTTTATTAAAGTATTACTCACCTCTCCAAACATTGTCGGTAAAATATCATGGAATTTCTATGAAAGTATAGATTTATTATTAAAATTTATAGACAATTTATATTAATCCTTTACTTATATAAAAATGATGTCTGTGTGTGAGAAATTTTATTTAAAAACCCCATTTCTGACACAGTTTTTCCTAAAGCGTGTTTATATCTATTTTTCAGTTTTTGAATTTGAGCCATTCAGGGTTAAAAACCCAATTTCCCCTTTTGTATATAAACAATCAGCCTAAAAATTTAATAAAATATACAGTCTGGAACGCGTTATAAATTATTAAAATTGTTGTAAATCTTAGCCTCAGAAACGCATACATTCATGGTCAAACCCACTAATTAAGGCGTAGTTTTTAAATCATAAGCATTACAATAAATGGAAACCTCAAAAAAGTGAATTTTCATGACCAAAACCCAAATTGCTCTTTTTTAAAAAAAAATTACAGCTGAACCTATCCAGTAAAAATTTCAATCTGACCAAGTAACGCCTTCAAAGTCCAAAAAAAGCACTTTAATTTCATTTTTATTTCGAAAATATTTTATTAAAACAAAAAATTTGAAGTAATTAACGGTCCTACAATTAAACACAACAGATTATTTTGATACAGCCTATTCCAGTTGATATAAATACAAAATTTCAACCCAAGAAATCTACGCATTCCAGTGAAAAATGATTTTCATATAGATTAATAAAAATTTATTTTACTGTAAATTTAAAATTTTCCAGGAGCCACGCTGGAGTGGCTGACCTCAAGTCTAAGCCTCTTATTTCACATCATAATACAGTCATGAGTCATGACAAATCTGCGACAGTTTCAAAATATATGTTTATTTTAATATTTTTAATATATTCATAAATAAATATCATCAAAGGGATTAAAATTTTTGTTTGCACTTTTAAAAACTTACGGTTAGGGTATTAAAATTTTTTAAATTATTGATTTAGTGTCATAATAATATTTTTTTAACTATTGGTATGATTTTCAAATAAATATTTCACCCGCAACGTGACAAATGTTTTCGACAACCATTATAATTATAATTATAGAAGAACCGTACTGTTTTAAATGGACATACATTAATGATCGTTTCACAGCTTGAACCTACAAATATGACAATGATATGTACGAAACAGCATGATACCACTTCTATTAAACAAATCATTAAATCAATTAATTTATTTGAAATTAAACAGATGTACAAATTTGACATGTATATTAAATCTAAGTAGTGAAGTCCACTTCAATTTTAAAAAAAAGTAAGATAATTGTACACAACAGCGTTTCGAAAAGCAGATTCACTGTCGCTACAAATTCATAAAAAAATGACAAAATAATATAAATGTATACATTTTTCAAAATACTATGGTATACCATAATGTTTTGTAAAAGGGTTAGCAAATCGCGCGGATGGGCGATTTTTCTAGAACATTTATAAATATTTGAAAACGCTTCAAAAAGGGTAAGAATATCTTGATTGTGTACTGCAATGTAATAAGTTATAGAAATACTGTGATAATACCCAAAAGTTATCTTACATAATAAATACTTCGTCATACACATTAGAGGTGTGACAAAAGATGCCAAGTAAACAAGCAAACATATTTACAGGATCTCATCATAACATTTCAATAAATAAAGTTATATTTTAGTTATCCTTTTTTTCAGTTTAACCTTAAAACTGTCATAAGCGACTTAAACCGTTTCTGCACATAAAAAACTACTAAAATTGACACCCTAATATACATATTAAAATAAAGACAACAATAACAAAATAAAATGTAAGACAGATTAAAAAATACTGTATATTATAAATATCTAAGACATGACCGCGTAAAGTCAATATTACGCACAGTCAAACGAAAATTGTAGGGCAAATTAAAATTAAAAAAATTCAGAATATATATTTTAACTTTTGTTTAAATTCTAGAACTATTAGTAAGTCTTCAATAACTGTAATTAAAGATTTTTTGTTAAAAGATTTATCAAATAAAAAAAATATAAAACAAAGTGCTTTTTTAACCGTGAGGGTATCACTTTGTTATTTAAGGTGTAATTTTTTTTAATTCTAGAAATAATTTTAATTTTAAAAATAAAAAGAGTAATCTGAGCTTTTGATCGTTAAAATGCAATTTTTTTGAAGTTGTTATTTATGTTAATGTTTAATATAAAAAAACTACCCGGAATGTATTTTCATTAAAATTCTAGAACTTTTTTCATTTTTAATCTTAATTTAAAAGGGTAATTTGTGGTTTTGGCCGCAAAGATATACAAGTTTTTGAAATTTATGATAATGTTCATGATTTCAAAATCTGCACTCAGAGTGTATATTTTTTTAAATTCTAGGGTGGTTGATTTTTAAAAAAGAATAATTGGGGTTTTTGACCTTGAAGGACTCAAAGGCAATAACTCTGAAAAAGAAATTTGCAACAAAACCACACATTCGATAATCTGTATTAGAAATTGGTATTCTGAAAACTCTACGCCTGTTACTTTCTTAAATAAATGGTAACCGACTGACAAACAAATAAAGAGACGTACATTTTTGAAAGTTCGCGAGACATCTAAAATTAACCTACGACACATCTGTGGAAAGCACTACCTAACCATCAAGATATAAAGAAGGAAATGACAAATTTACAATAGAATCTTCACACAAAAATAGATATAAATAAAGATTAGATTAGTTTTACCTGACGAAATTAAAAGTTTCTTATACCACATGACAATTAAAATAAATCCATCCATAATACAACACAGCAGATGGAACTCAAACGGGATGCATGCTTACGTTAAAAAGTACAACACTTAAAAATTTTTAAACTCAGTTAAAGGTAATTGAAAGTATTTTAACGGTACGTAATTCTAAGTAAGCCTAAAACAGTATTTCGTATATTATATGGTTAATTAATGTCCAAATGTTACTCAAAAATTAGATGTGATATCGTCTACGCTTTCTAATTTAATGTCGTAATAGAATTAGTAATAGTCAACAAGTTGTAAGTTATGTTAGTGTAAGTTTTGTTGCACTTGATCCATGATTATGAAATTTGATGAAAAATATAAATTATAAACAAATAAGTCTCCTCATATGAAAAACTCGTTCATTATTACAACAATTTAAAATACACAAAGTTAATATCATGAAAACAAGTTAACCTCATCACTTTCGTTAACGACTAGCATTAACAATTTGTTTATAATTTATGGCACCACCAAAATTAGATAACAAAAGAATAATGAAATACAAAAAGTAAATTTACTTATTTTCTGCGATTTTTTTAGCATGTTTCAATAGCTTGGCTTCAGCCTTTGCTGCTTTATCATTTTCTCTTGATCGTTTCATTCTAAAAATTGTAAAATAAATATACAAAGTTTTTCAACATAAAATAAATTAAATTTGAATATTAGACATTAAAAAGTATAAACGTAAAAAAAGACATAATACACATGTAATGACCAATATTAATTAAACCTAAGGTTGTGCTTGTTATAAACTCACCTTTAATCAAATGTTCAAATGAATAAATAGAATTACGTGTAAAGTACAAATTTTTTCAAAAATCACAACAATATTTTTGTAAATGGAGCAATTGTGATGTTGACGGATGAAATTAAAGTTAACCACTTAAAAACAATAACCATAGTGCATTGTAAATAAAGACCATTATATTGGTGTAGTTTAGACTAGCTGTCAAAGTCATTGTTTTTTTAATTAAAATTGTTTATCTTATTAACAATATAGCACAATGTCTAGGAACGTTTTATCAAAGATAAAAAAGTTTACGTGTAGTTTTCAACGGTACTCTGAACGAAAAATGCCATATTCAGATGATCCACATAAAGGGAAAGTTCGTACTGATTAAATGTATCATTATCATAGTTTTATTTTTAGTTTCTGATAGTGCTGATATGCCTGATGCACTCGGTGAATCTGTCGGTATTTTTCGTTAAATTTGGTTTTTATTATTATTTATTAGGACTTTCAAGGTGGGATTTGTTGGCGCGAGAACAGGGCATTACTGTAATTTTATTACGTTACTGTTTTCTATAAAAGTATTTAATTATAAAATATCTACGGAATATGGTATTCATTACCGGAAATATTCATGTATTGACAAATTTTACATTTTTTAATCTCATTGATTTAATTAATTTGATTTGTATCATTATAATATATTTTAAAATGCCCTCGGGCTACAATTGTTGACGATATTATAATTATTATTATTTATTTATCTTCAATTTTTAAAATATAAAAAGTGGTAGATTTCACTTTAATGCAGTAATTTTAAAATTGTTCTACGAAAAAATATTAGATTTATGTTTTATTAGATTTGATCACGATATTTAAATTTGTAATTGGATGAACTATGTCATGTTCCAAAATTAAAAAAAACAAAGGTATCGAAATTTTTTCAGAACAGTGTATTATTCTTTAAGGTGCACCACCGAAAAAAAGTTTGAGAATCACTGATCTAATGATTCAATTTATCGTTTTCAATACTATATAATAGCTCACGAACTAGCTCATGGTATTAAAAAAATTCATTTAAAACTGAAAATTCGCTCTACAAATTTTATAATATAAGATTTTACCCAGACTGCAATAAAAACCCACAGCCACCAACTGCGTGGTATACTTTATTTATTTTAGTGTATTTTTTACGATATATTTGTACAATTTTATTAAATTTAAGGTTAAATTATTATGTGTATGTTATACTTCCTCGTTATACTTCCTCGTTATACTTATACTATACCGACATTCCAACCTCGTTTTGAGCACTTTATTTTTTTACAAAAATTAAATTATGACACAAAATATAAATAGCTAAATTAAATTCCCTTAAAATAAAAAGTTATCAACGAAAATTGTGTTTAATGTATGTAACGAGTAAAGGAACAATCTTTTGAATAAAAAAGGAAATTGTACCAGTTTTGATTAATCAAGTTATTAATGTTAATTTTGGTGATGCAATACCGTCAACAAGAGGACCTAATCAGTGTCAGATCTACAGTGCGCGACATAAGTCTTAGGCATCCTACACATTCTCATTAAAAACCACTATAAAATTAATAAGGCGAACGTGAAATTAAATATCAGACTAATTGAAGAATAATCTCACCAATATATAACTATGCTGATGTCATAAACTACCTATAAAAAGATACATTTTAATACGGTTGTGTTTTGCGATATTAAAAATATTGACGACATAAGTCTTAGGCACCTTGATAATTTCA
>LWCA01000773.1:0-18377 GCA_001642005.1 Intoshia linei | reverse complement strand
ATTATGTGTTAACAGATGTATTATGAAATTTAACAATTATATAAATTAAAATTAGGAAACATTTGTTGATCTTTTTTTATTTATAATACATTTTATTTCAATTTTAATCCAAATTTTAAAATCTATAAAAAATCACATTTTCTGTTAAAAAACCTTAGTCTTTCGAATCGATACGACTATTATTTTTAATTTACTTTTTCATAAAATGAATCTTTGCCTTTGTCACCCATTGGATTATTGTTTTAATTAATAATCGTCACTTGATTTTCATGGCTATCATTTAAATATTAATATTATACAAATTCTATAATATTGATTATTCCCTTGTTCGGTTGGCGATGGAAATTTAATGGAATCGAATTATTTTTTTATGCCTAATGGATAATTTCACTAATGAATGAACTTTTAATTAATATTAGTTAATTAATTTTCATGGTTACCATTGAAATATTTATATTATAAAATACTATATTATAGATTTCCCCTGCTCAGGTGACAAAGGAAAATTATTCGAATCGAATAAATTTTTTTGCCAATGATCATTATTTACCACCCTTATCAAAATATCAAAAGTATTTTCTCAATTTCAAAAATTTTCTTGTTTTTAAACCACCCTACTGTGCAGTGCACAGTAGGATCAGTCGAGAATTTTCATCTGACCAACGAGATGTTGCACTCATTTTTGATTTATATTTTAATATTTATGAATTCATTATTTAAGTAAATAATAATGATAAAAATATATAATACACTACTACAATCAGTTCGGTGAATCGAATAATTTCGTTTATTGTTATTATAATAACAATAATTGATATTAATGAATATTTTATACAGTATCTGTATTTGCTCTGATTAGAGTTGAAATAATTTTGATTTGACCAGAGCTGAAAAATAGTGGCCATCTTGTTATAATGAATAATTTACATTACTTAGTTCGACGTATACGATACGATTAATGTGTGTAATTAGATTAATTATGAATATTTAGAATTGCTGAAACAATTTCTACAGTTATACGGAACAAACTTACCAATGTAGTTACTAATTACAAAAATGATATTGGTAATTTTTTTACAATGGAATTTTTCAAATTCAACTGTCTAAAGTAGTTACTCCTTTATGTCAGTGGATTTTAAATCCTTACTTATACATACAAGTAGAAAGTAATTTAGTTAAAACTGTTTGTCTGTTACAGTTTATTTAACAAAGTAAGAGGAGTCGAGTTAAAAATTTTTAAAATTCCATATTTCTATTGCAATTTTTCGAGATTGATGTTTTATCGCAAATTTGATTTTCAGAAATTGAGCCTTTAAGGTCAAAAACCCAATTATCCTTTTATTAAAAAATCAAACGAGTTCTAGAATTATAAAAAAATATGATATACACTGTATATCAGTGAATTCCAAATGGGGGTATTGGCCCACCAGAGTCTGAGGGTGGGCTGCAGATTTAAGAAAAAATTTAAAATTAAATTAGAATCGTTAACATTAATTTGATTTAGTATTTGATATTTAATTAATATATTCATGAAATTCGGATTAATTTTAGATTATAATAAATTTAAATGTTATTAACCCTTACAAGACAATAACACGTATATAAACAAAAAAGAACAATCATAAATTTAAAATTGTTAGTGTACTAGGCCCTAATAACTAGGGTGTCAACTATATTAAAGTATGATTTATAACGAAAATAAAACCAGTAATATTAATATTAAAAGATAACACTTTTTTAATCGATGTTATAATAATATAATAAACATATTCACTATTTTGTACTAATTGATTTTCTCTAAAAATATTATTATACTGTTAGGGGGGTCGAAAATATATTTTTTGGGAACCACTGATATGCAGTATAAGAAAAATTATTGCTAATTGTTAATTAGAAGTGTTTAAATTGATATCAATGTTCAATAAATATATTTATTAGTAAGATTATATTATTAGTATTTTGTTGTACCACCCTCAGCAGCAATACATGCTTTAATGCGACTAGACATGCCCTCAATCAATATTTTGCATAATCCATTTGCTGTACATTACATGTATTTGCTTTACTTGATGATTTTGCTGATTTGCTGCAAAACATGGCTCGTTTTGTTGTATATGAATTATAATTTTTAATTTTAAAATCTTACATCTTCACGGTCAAAACCACAAATTACCCTTTTATGTAAAAATGAAAAATGACCTAGAATTATATACAGCATAAGTTCTGGGATAGTTTTTAAAATCATAAGCATTATCATAAATGGCAACCTCAAAAAATACCATATTATCCTTTCTTTAAAAAATATAAACCGCCCTAGATTTTAAAAAAAATTACAGATGATACCGTTGTATCCATTTAACATACAGACAAAATTTAATCTGGCAAAGTCTGAAAAATTTGATATAATTAACTCCCTTAGAATGAATTAATTTACAAATAATAATTTACTAATGTTAATAAAAAAATTTATGCTCACAAAGTGATGCCTTCACGGTCAAAAAAGCACTTTGGTATTTATTTATTTTTTAATATTTTATTAACATTAATATTAACATAAAATATTAAATAGCTAAGTTCTAGAATTTTAATTGAGTTCATATTATGTGTTAAGTATCTTTAAAAAATGTTAGGTTGTCATGGAATTATTCCGGCACACCCTGCTAGAAAAGTCGTGCTACACCACTGATGAAATATCACAAATTTGATTTTTATTCATTTAACATTTAATCACAGATTCCGATAAAGAAATGACTGCAAATTTGAACACGAAAGATTGGAATTTAACGTCACCGGACATACTGAACACTAAACAGGTATTTAAATACACAATATAGATTAATAATAAAATACAAAAATTACATTATACATGGGTTCATTGCAAAGATGGGAAAATGCGGCTTTCTGATTTGAAAAATTTTAATATTCAAGTTAATTTTTAAGATTTTATATTATTTATTATTATTAATTGTGTTAATGTTAAATTAAATTTAATGAGTTTTTTTTCATAATGAAACATAATCAATAAATTATCAATACTTAGTTATTTTAGTGATAATTGTTGCAATAAAATGGTTTATGAAGTACATTAAATTTAAAATGTATTCATTTTCCATTTTTTGACAAATTTTAGAAGGTGCTGTGTATCAAATTTTTTGTATTTATATTTGTGAAGTATTCGATAAAAAATCTCCTCTTACAACGAAAAAATTAATCAACGCCAAATCAATATTATTATGTAATAGTGACTAGTACTAAATCATTTTTTTAAAAACGCCGCCTCCTGGGGCGATATCGCCCACTTGGAACTCCCTGACCTAGAGTTTAAGATTTTTAATATGGTTTTATTATTATTAGTTTTGTATATTGAAAATTTGAAATATTTAATTAATTAATGTTATAGGACGTGAGATTACACATTTTGGCTCCATACTCAGCAAATTTGGGCCAAGACATAGAAATTACAATATATATTCAAAATCTAACAAGCTTGCAAAGAAATGTGACGGGGAAAATGAATGTTTACTCAGCACACGTGGATGGAACGATTACAACAAAAGTTAAATCTTTAGATTACAATTTAAATCTAAAACCTATCCAAGGAAGTGAAATAAACCTAGTTATTCCAACCGATGATTACATTTATAAAATGACACATCATTTATATTTTCGAATTTACCATTTTCTTGAAATTGTTGAAACTAAATTTGTCTATACATCAATCGATGATTTTAGATTGTTACCACCTGAAATAGCTATAGAGGTAAAATTTAATCACATCATACACTTTGAAAGATATAATTGTCAACATTTTTGAAATGTCCACATTTCTAACATAAAATGTTTCAAAGGGAACAAATTATTTTAAACCCTATAAGTACATGAATTGCATCAAGCATGTTATGAGTCTTTTAACCTTCCATTATAATTATTAGTTTAGATACCCAAAACAATAGTTGTGGGAAACTTATTTAACTGCACATTTTCGTTCAACAATGTATCACCTGCTCAATTAACAAACTGTCAATGGAATTATGAATGTACAGATATACAATCCATGATCACAGTCAATCAAAGGTAAAATTTTTATAAAATAAAAGGTAAAACGCCTTGGATAGAGCTGTTGGGGAAAGTATGGCCTTCTAATTAATTTTAAATTTTTTTATATTCATATTAATTTATAATTTTTAACCACTGAAATTAATGTCAACCCACAAGGGGTCTATCCCGCCTAATTGTGAAACCCTGCTATAGAGTATGGATTTTACCATTTTATTCTAATGTAAAGGGTTAATTTTTTGATCTTGTTTGAAATAATTTATTTAAATACACCACAAAATAAATAAGATACATTTAGTGACACCGAACCTTACTCGATTGTATCCAAAACTGTATCCATTGATCCTCAAACCATTGGAATAAAACAATTGGTGTTAACGTTTACCTGTGTACAAATATGCCAAATTTCACAATCTATACTATTTGAAGTACTGGAAAATGAATAATTTACAAAATTAAATATTACTTTAAAAATATATTTTACGATTTTCAACTTGAGTGAAATTAAAACCTTTGACAATATTACGATTTGTCATATACATTTTATTATCTGAAATCCTCACCGAAATACACATTGTTTTGAAAAATGAAAAACCCAAGTTTTATAATTTTATAGAAATCCTAGCTAATACAGACTTTTCCAGTTAACACATTGAAAAAAATGTCAATGTCGAAATTAACTTCTTCAATATCCAAAAAGCACCAAAGTGTATATTTGCAAATTTCCAATTAAAGTGATAGTTTTTAAATGATATCTCATTTTGCTCAATCTTCGTATTCGACATTTATTATAATTTTACAATTTTAAAAATGTTTCACGGACCAGTATTGGTCCTTGGATTGGCATTTGAAAAGCTGTTGTATTCTAATGTAAAATACTAGAATCTAATCCGAAGTTGAGACTCCAAAAAAAATAATAAATTATAAAGAATAACCATCTTTAAATATGTTATAGTTACACAAATTCGTATCTAATAGTCAGATTCTAACTTTGTCGTGCATACGTAATTTGCGTGATATTACGAAGTAACTATGTAAACAAAATTAACATAATATGTTAATTTATTTTTAACTTACTTTTCGGAATATATATATTACGGATACAGATAATCAGTCGCTTTGTCCAGATTGTGATAAATAATGTACATATTTTTCTAGTAGTAGTCCGTATACAAGATATATCCCAAATTACAAAAAATATAAAATATTATTCGCATAATTATATATAAGACATTTTTTGATAACCATTAATTAAGTCTAATTTCACCGCAATAATCGCGTAACAATTTCGCCTTTTACTAAATTATTCCGTGCGGGGGAATTTTATATGACGTATTAAAACATTTTTTACGGTCGTGAAAGCGACCAATATTAATTAATAACAGAATTTGTTTTTCAAATATAATTAATTAGTATTAGTTGAGATTTCATAGAGTACGGTAAAATCTCGATTGTGTATATTTTAGTTTATTTAGAAACAATTTTAAGCCAAAAATATTTTTTGCAATATATTTAATATATATTTTAATCATAGAAGTTATTTTGACTTTACATTTAACTCTAAATAAACTAAAATTTAACGTTGTAAAGTTTAGATAATCGAGATTTTACTGTACATATTTTCATCATGAAAAATAAGGTTTTAATTTTTTTAGTTATAAAAATTACAATTTCATGAATTATTTATAATCCAAACATTACTGTGATATCAACTTTAATTTTACGGTTACTATGTAAATACATTTTTTGTTCACCATTTCTACAATCATGAACACTCAAATGTTCACTTAGTAGAGGGTATACTGTATTTTAAATTTTTTTTGTTAATTTCATATAAAAAATCAGAAAAATATCAAAGGGTTAATTATAATTATGGCGAACCTTTAATAATAATGTTTAAAAAAATGATTTAATAATTTACATTAAATATACTTTCATAAATTTAACAACATGAGACCTACACATAGGACATTTTGAAGGATCAGGTAACATGTAAACACAATTAATACACAGACAAAGATGACGACAATTGAGTATTAAAACATTTGGATAATTCGTGCAGCAAATGAGACATTTCTGTGATTCTATAATATTAATATCTGCTAGATTAGATGTAGCAGGAGTATTTTGAACATCGTCAGGAGTCAAAACAGCAGATAGTTCCAATCCTCTAAACCGGCAATGATTCATATAATCATCATATAGTTCGTTCAGCAAATAAAATAAAGTAAAGGAAAATGATACGCACAGTAAATAAAATAAATTTCGTTTAACATTATTACGTATAAAGCGATTTTGAACATCTGACAAGGTGACAACTCCAGGAATAATGATATATGGTAAATTCTGATATGGTTGCATTACTAGTCGATCTGAATGTTTTGTAGCAGAAATTTTACCGATAGCAATGGTATTTGTATTTATTGATAATGATTCAATCGTTTTTTTTGTGTCAATTAATATGTAACCAAAGAGTAACTTTACAATTTTTTTTAAAAATTCGTACATTTCCGTGTATTTTCCTTTGAATCTGAAAAATGCACTATATAGTATTCCATTTTATAAGTAACATCGCGAACATGAAAATTTACCTCGATATAAGTAACCCTAATTAAAAAATATATTTTATCAATAATTCATAATTCAGTCAATTTAAAAAAAATTTCGGGTGACATCACGGGTGTATCAGATGTTAGCAAAATTTATAGATATGACAAATTTTGCAGAAAAGCACATTTAACAAGGTTGTTGAGGTAAAATTTTCAACCCTTAAGTGAAAAATCCCCTTTTTCTAAAAAACCCATTTTACCAAATCCATGTTTATCAATCCTAAGGGTAGAAATCCACTTTTCTAATTTTTTTTGAGGATATATAACATTAAGGGTTCACGATGTTTATTACTTTGAGAAGCACTATTGTAGGGATACTAAATTAAATATAAGAAGTACTCGGTATCATCAGATGAATCGATAGCAATTTCAAGTACATTTGGTAAACTGCTTTTGAGAAGTCTTGAATATCTAGGTGACACAATTTCCACACGTATATTATTACACCAACCAGTCATTTTATGGAATAAATGATCTGGCGCCATTGGAACAAGATCAAAACCAGAGCAGCTGTATTTATAATCGACTTGATCCATTGTATTTCTAAATTTTTATCGTAACAATACATTAATATAAAGAAATTACATGAAACCTAGATAGGAATTGATTTGTAAATTTCTTTCTACTTTTTTACATAGAGTTACCAAATTTCCGTAATCATCACAATTTTTGGAATCATCATTTAAATAACCTGTAGATCCACGAATAGCGGCATATTCGATGCATCCATTGTTACTCAAAATATCGTTTTTCAATGTATTGTTAATATCGTACAGTTTTAAAGACTAATTAGTAGTATATAGCATAGAAGAGATCAAATACTATCAATAATTGTTATAACCCGTTTATATAGACATTTGCCCGTTCGAGTTAGAGAATGAGTTATTAACAAGTAAATTATGAACTACTTTTTGAAATGTCTAGGGATCTAGTTTAACCTGGATACTGCACAAACATTTAAACTAAAAAGCCATATCTTTTGTGACAAATTCAGCATTTTCTTAAAAATTTAAAATTATATTCACCATTGAGAAATTAAAAAAATTATTTATCTTATATCTTATCTTATATTATCTATTAATGTGTGCGCCTTTTATAAAAGGTACACACCTTGTTTGGCGGTTTTGTATTTTAATATAGTAAAAAAGTGGTGATTTAATGGCCTAATTTAGGATAAACCCTAAGTGTTCACATCATTGTTATTATCGGTCATTTTGTCAAAAACTTGATAGTCTAGTTTGGGTTATTACTATAATTGTTATAATATACCTTTAAAATATCTATAAATTTTTTTTCTCGTTTGATAAATAGATAAAGTATTCCACCACCAATTAATTGTATACCACAACACAAAATAACACCAAAACTAGGCATTTTTGTGAAATTTGCAAAATAAATGCAATAATATAAATTTATGTTAATATATTAAATTAAATACTAACTTTATACCTAATATTAACCTTAGATGCGGTTTTAGTTTATTCTTTGTCATAAAATCAATATTGATGTCATCAATGTCTATAAATTAAAGTTT
This sequence comes from Intoshia linei, assembly GCA_001642005.1. NCBI lineage: Eukaryota > Metazoa > Orthonectida > Rhopaluridae > Intoshia > Intoshia linei. Next base: position 10,178 of record LWCA01000773.1, on the reverse strand, counting down.
AATCAAACATTTTAGTTTTTTGAATGTAAATTACATTGTAAAATTGAACTTTCAATATTGACGTATACTAGTGTTTTTAAACCTGGAGGAAAAAAAAATTAAAAAATAATTTTGTTTTTCTATCAAAATTATACAAACTAATTTATATGTAAGTTGTGATGTCATTCATATTTCTTGAGAGAAATTAAAGTAAATAAATTCATAAAATTTTGATAAAAAGCAATTTTAGGCGCTCACTTTTGACCTTTAAGAGTGACCACTATTACAATTAATAAACTAAAATTACATTAAAATTTTTTTTTTAGAAAAATTAAAAATTAAAAAAATGTAAAATAGTGGCACATCTCTTGAACTACGCAGGCCTAATGAATATTTTAAAATAATTTTATTTACATTGTTTAAAATTCAAAACAATAAATATCTATACAAATTTAACAAGAATTTATGTCTTTCAAATATTGTTCACATTCGTCATATAAGTTACAGTCAAGTTTTCTGTCGTTGTTCAATATAAAATCAGCCTTTAATTGAATTATTTGTTTGATTTCTAAATTTTATAATAAATAATATTTATATATATATATATGTAGAGCCAACATTTGTTAAAAATACATTGCAGGGTCTCATACCTCAATAATAAATACAGTATTAATCAAGGTTATACAGTTCTATCGTCGTAATTCTTAACCTGTGTTCTGCGAGTCATTTTGTGACCCCTTTAAAAATTTTTTGAAATGCCATGTTGTCTAATATTTTTAATTATTTTAAAATGTTGTATTTTGTTTAAAAAAGTTTTATTGTACAAATTTTCTAACAAGAAATAAAAATTGTGGCCGTTACAATTCAAAATTTTTTTATATTAAAAAAAAGCCCTTCTGAAAAACAGACATAGGATCCGTTCTATAGAGTCAATGTAAAGTTCTGAATACATTTCCCCCGAATTAGACTTGAAATAATTATAAATAACATTGATCGAGAAATCCATTACATTTTGTCATCTCCAATTTTACGTAATTAAATTAATTCATTATAAAGTACAAATGTAAATTAAAATTTTAATTCAATGAGCATCAAACTTATTGACACTGAGGCAGAATAAGCTAGAAGAATTTGCGGGCCAGATAAAAATTGTATACAAATTAAAATGTATTTTTTGTTTCTTCTATTCATAGTTTTGTAAATACATGTTTTGGCGGTTGGCAAAAATTTTTTTGCGTTATCCTTTGCTGGAATAAAAAAATTTCATCACGTTTTACATTTTTTCTAAAATCACCAATAATTTAGAATAATAGACCTGTGATGATCAGGGGCATCATACATCCCTAGCCCCACTCCGTGATCCAGGATAAGTCAGTAGTACATTGTATATCCCATTTTGTCATACATTTGGTGTATATAAGTCGTAATACTACAATACCATCATACATGTATCAAAATGAGATAAGCAATTTATCAATTAAAATTAAAATAAAAAATACAAACCTTTTTCATTATCCAAAGAATAATAAACAAATAAATCAGTAATCATTTTGGCAACAGATTTGAATTCTTTCTTGTTAACAAACTGACGTTTGCTATAATATTTCGATAAACAGGGTACCACAATTTTAACAATATGATTTTTAGAAATTTGTTTATTCATAGAACGTTTACTCTAAATAAATAATCAATTTAAAAACTCCAAATTAACATCATACAATGTACCTATACTATCTCTTAACCGCCTTGGGATTACTAATACTACCCCATGACATTTTAATTTAAATTATGAAATTTTAAATCATCACAATGACAATTGTCAACGTTAGCCTCAGGACTCCCATCAGGAGACTACAGAAAATTTATATTATTTTGAAATTTATTTAATCACTACATTATATTGTATCTGCAATTCAAAGTTATACATTTAATGAGTAACCCTCAAACTCAACCAGTCATCCTAAAAAATAAAAATTACCAAATTTCCAAGTTTACTGAGAATAACGGGTTCTCCAACAGTTTTAATTTTTTTACTGAAAGGTTCAATTTGATCCATAGTAGTATTAATAGTAACACTTTGTGCCTTAAAAGACACATTGAGATAGCATTTATCTTTTTTTAATGGTGTAGTCTCAACCTTATCAATCAGGTCTGAAAGTGGAGATTTTTCTCTTTTCAAAATTTTCGAAGCAGAAACAAAATCTGAATTTTCAGATAATCCAGTATATTTAACTAGTGTTTTTTTGGGTGACACAAACTTTTTGTTTTTATCCATCAATAGTTCGGTCATTTCATCAAAATCCAAAGACTCGTTACAAAATTCCACTTTATTTATTGATTTTAATACATTTGTACAATTAAAATCTTTAATTTCCTTCACCATACATTCTGGCTCAGAATTTTGATTTTCGCCGTGATTAATAACACATAAATCACTAGTAGATTTAAGGGAATCCGAATTATGTACAATTAAATCACCTGTATCGACACTGCTCCCATCACCATCTTCATCAAGATTCGAAATAATTTTATCAATAGACTGTATTTTAGATTCATTTAACACAAGTTGAACAAATTCATGACACTTTTTAAGTGTAGTAGATTTATTTAACGAAATAATCAATTTTGTAATTTTAGTTCTGTAAAGATGGAAATCTATAGATTTCGAAAAAATTTCAAATTCACGTATAGAAACGAAAGCAGAAAGGATATCTCTTGAAATTAGAGTAGAAAAATCCAGACTTTCTACATTTTTTTCGAAAGCTTTGAGAACTTGATTAAATGATACATTTCTAGCCTGAGAAGTGAGATTTTTAACCTTTTTTGAATTACATTCAATAATATGATCAAAATTTTCCCAATTATCTAAAATATAACCTGGAACACTAAATTCAGCCCTACGTTGCAATTCCTTACGTAGAAACATTAAATTTGACGCAACTTCATTAGAATTGTCAACTTGTTGTTTGTTCAAAAAAGACATTTTTCTTTTATTCATTGAACCAGCTATGCCATATTCATCCGCATCTTGAGCTTGACAACCACCTTTAGTCATTTTAATGGTTTGGTGAGGTGTAGAAATATGCGCTAAAAATTTTGACAGAGTTTTGTTTGTCTTTTTAAAATCTAGACACACATCACATTTATTTTGACAGGGCTCGATAATATCTACATCATCAAAATATTTACTAAACTGAACATGTCTACATTCAGTAGATTCAATAAAATTTACAAAATCTTCAAATTCACGAATTTTGTGTTGTTTTTGGTCCAAAGTAGAAGTACTTTTAAAAAACTTTTTAGGTGTAGCTGATAATAAAAATCTCAACGCCTTTTTATCCTTATGAGAATGGTATAATCTACAAATGGAATCCTTACCATCACGACCTGACCTACCCGATTCCTGATAATATGACGAAATTGAACTAGGTGTATTCCAATGCACAATAAATCGAACATCGGGTTTATCAATGCCCATACCAAAACTTATTGTTGCACACACAATTTTTGTTTTATTTATTGACCAATTATTCTGAGTTTTCAGTCTTGTTGCAGTAGATAGCCCGGAATGATATGCTGCTGCAGATACCATACTACCACTCAAATTTTTGTTTATGAATTTTGCTACTTCTTGACAAGTTTCTCGTTTTCTACAATAAATTATTCCTGAAGGTTGGGTATATTGAGTATAAAAATTTTTTATAAAATTTTTCAAATCCAGCCAAGCATCACTGATCAAATCTTTATAGACAATATCATAGGTTAAGTTTTTTCGAAATGTACTAGATTTAAATTTTTTTACATTATCCATTTTTAAAATATCAATTATATCTTTATTTACACGATCATTTGCTGATGCTGTAAATGCCAACATTTTTATTTTTCGTTCTGGGAATGACTGCAAAAAACAATCCATTGTTTTTCCAATGGTTAGGTAATCTAATAAATATTAATAAACAAATATAATATATAACGTTAAACCAATCTCGACGCACCCGAAACAAAAAAATAGACCGCTGAAATTTTTTTTGCAAATGATGCAGTGCCACATAACCAGCAGAGTCGTTTTAAGATATGGACAATATGGGCTGTAACCCAGGGCCACTCATTAAAAAAAGCCCCCAAATTAATAAAAGTACTTCACACTTATATCTTAAAAAGAGGCCCCAATTTATTAAAAAATACTTCATATTTATATCATAAAAAACAGTTTATAAGTTTTGAAGCGTAAGAATTCAAATAGTTTAAAAAATTAAATTTTTGGTAAATATTCAATTTAAAGTATATTCTACAATGTTCAATAACCATTGTTCATCATATAATATTGACATAAAAACTGTTTCAAATGATAATATTAAACATTGAAACCTTTCTATTAACTGAATATTTAAAAAGAAAGTAGGAAATCTTTGATTTTTTCTTATTAATTTTCAAAAAAAGGACCTTAAATTTTTTTTATCGCTTCGCTCGAAATACTTTTTTGCTTCACTCAAAACTTTAAAGGGCCTCCGGCCCTTTACTGTGCCCAGGGCCACCTATCGAAGGCTTGTGATATGGTATTTAAAATATAACACACAGAATAGTTATGCAATATGAATATAGTTTTTTAATGTTAAATTTAAAAAATTAAAAGCAAATTTTACAAAAATTTCGAAATGACACTAAAATAATCAATTATCTTTATTATATAAAAAAAATTAGTTAATTGGGTTTTTGACCCTAAAGGACGCAAATTCAGAAATTGAAAAATAGACATAAACACGGTTTGAGAAAAACTGAGTTAGAAATTGGGTTTTTTTAATTCTAAACATGATTAATTTTATATAAATAAAGGATAATAATATTTATTAAAAATTTTCTGAAATTTTAGCTTCTTCCTACAGACTCAATCCTTACTTATATACTAAAATTGAGCAGTTTTTAATTTTATTTTATTAATGTGAATTGAACTATCCCTGTGCGATGTGAAAAATCTAAAAATCTAAAAAAAAATTTAAAACGTTAACACCCTAATGTACTGGTTATTAGGAAATTAATGTTAATTTTAAGCAGGGATTTTGAAATCATTTTAACCCTAAATTATTCACTTATCGAATGGTGATGTTCCAAAATATTTTATTAAAACAAAAAATGTAAAATAATTAACGGTCCGGAAATTAATTATTCTGATAGAGCTTATTCCAGTTGATATAAATACAAAATTTCAACCCCAGAAATCTACCCATTCCCGGTGAAAAATAATTTTTAATATATTATCAACCAATATTTTTCAAATTAAATTTCGATTTAAATAAAAATTGAAAATGTAAATATTAATCCTACAATTTCAAAAAAATGTTGATTGAACGTCTACTCATTTCCAATAAAGAAATATGGGTTAAAATCTATATAATTCATTCCTTTGCAATTTTTTTCAAACAAAATATGTTTTTATAATTTAATTTTTTCTGGAATTTATACTATTTATGACAATTTTTAAGATTGGACTGTTTTTACTTCATTTTTAATATTATACACACATTCGTCTAATAAATTAAAAAAATGGGATAACAATTGTTTTTAAAATTCTTTACGCAAATGTTAAATAAAATTAAGATGGAATAATTCACCTTAAACTAAAAAGTAATGTGATATGACGGTTCCACCTGAAACAAGCTTATCCTTTAAAGAATTGATAATAGTGAATAGTAGGATTTTTAAGTTAGATTTTCAATTAAAGGATTGATAATAGTGAATAGTAGGATTTTTAAGTTAGATTTTCAACATGAGTTTATTTTTTTGGTAGCATAAAAATGTGCCCTCGGCAGAGCTATGTGTTGTTTGTAAGTAGTACATAACAGTCATCCCAGTAAATTATATTAAACCACTAGTCATTGAATAAATAACAGGTAAATAAATGAAATTTACCTTCTCTAAAATCATGACCCCATTGCGAAACACAATGAGCTTCATCTACAACAACAAATCCAATAGTGTCATTGATAAACATTATATTGATAATTTTTTTAAAATTTTTGTTTGAAAATCTTTCTGGTGTAATATATAATATATTTATTTCCGGACATTTTGTTTGTAAATTTTCAATTAAATCGTCAGATTCCTTTTTATTTTTCCTAGAACTAATTGATTCAGCCATAATACCAATTTCTTTTAATTTACTCACTTGATCTTGTATCAATGATAATAATGGAGATATTACTAATGTCACTTTATTTTCTTTCATTATAGCTGGCAATTGAAAACACAATGATTTACCTGAACCTGTGTGCATTGAAACTAATACATTGCATTCATCTAAAAATGAAATCCATAAATATGATTAATATTTTTGCCGTTTTTAGAATACATTAATAAACAGTGTGCACAACTTGCGGCCGTGGGAATCCATATGATCATGATAATTTTGTTTTAATGAAAAAATGAAAAAAAAACTGATAGACAAATGGGTGAAACTCAGCTCTAAGTTTATTAATCTCACCAATCGAGGTTTACCTGTAAAATAGCGATACATAAATAAGTAATTACCCAAACATATCGTTTCGATTACTTCACGTTGAATATCTGATTTATACTTGGAAAATCCAAAATATTTCTTCATTTTCTTGAGAATTTGTTGATTAAATTTATCATTAGCCATTTTTGCTTAGTGTTTTATGGATTTTTATATTTATACATAAATATCAAAAATTAAAATTAAAAATACATTTGTCATAACAATATTTAAATGTGTAACGTTTTTTTAAAATAAAGATTAGAAATGTAGGATTTTTAAAAGGTTCAGTTTAAAAATGTAAAGTAAAAAATCTAATTTGGTGATTTCACTGATATCATTATTTTATCTGCGTTCGTAGTAGATTGTATTTTATTTATTATCCTAGGTGAATTTTAAAAATTAAGATTATGTTTATTATGATTAATTTTCCACGAATTCAATTAAAATACACATTCTTTTCAATTGTTGGAATTCAATTTATCATTAATGTATGGAACTATTTCATCAAAAAACAACTGTACAGAGTACAGTTTGAAAAAACAGATTTCAAAATGATCGTTTTTAAATAAAGAATTTAACTATATTTGGCAACTCTACCATCAATTAACTTGATTCAAGTTATCTATCAGATCCATACGTGGAAATAAACTATCGACTCACGATAAATATTTATTTACATATTTAATTAATTTATTTGTTAATCTTAATATTTAATTATTCAAGGGATTCCCAAGTTGGGATTCTAAATATTGCGAATTATGTGTGAGTAATTAACAAATGTCAATTTGACATGTAACATGATTACTTTCTGTGATAATATAAATGATTAGCCATGGAAACTTTTAATTAACTTTTGATCAAAATTAAACTATGGAATCCTTTTGTATTGAAAAATTACTAAACAATTATTTAAGATTAATTCTTGTCGATAAATTTGGAGAATTTGCAGGAAAATTATATGAAAATCCCATTGATAATTATTTGCATTTATCCTATTCTGATATTGTTAAAAAATTTCCAAATGTAGAAGAAATTTATGTAATTTTTAAATGTAACACTTTGAAAAAGTGAATTTTCTACTTATAATTAGTTTAATTTGATATTTCAAGAATTTGAGAATGTTAGACTACGGTGTGATGTGTTCAATTTCCGATATAATTTCTTTTAATTTTTATTTGTATTTTTTAGGTTATATAGTAAAATTGTATCCCATAATAATTATACCGGTTGTTTTCTTAGTTACAATGTAAATGTTTGTTTTTGAAAATGAGCTTGGTTATGAAAAGGGATATTTTTATTTTTGTTGTTTTTCCCGCTTTTAAAGAAAAACTAGATTGCGAATCGCGATCCAGGTCTATTTTATTAAAAATTGGCCAGTTAAGTAGTTAATGGATAGTAATTTAATTTTTAGATTAAAAAGTATTTGGCAATATTGTATTCATATGGCGTTCTCGGAAAATTTAGTCATTGTGATAAAATTTGTTATGCCTTTAAAAATGATAAAATTTTACAATTGATGTATTATCCCATGTATTTTGATGTCATTGATCAAATTTATCAAAAAAAATCCCAATTTTTTAAAGATTTTTTAATTTATGGCAACAATTACCTCTTAAAGATAGACAATAATACTTACAAAAATAGTTTAGGTTTTAAATGTTTTATGTTTTTTATCTTTTTTAGAAAAAATGGAATTTATAAATGTATTGATACAAGAAAAATTTCTACTTTATAATGGTAATATTTTAATTTAAAGCAGTGTTTCTCAATAGTTGTTACTTTGGAGCAGTATGAACCAAGGATTTTTCCAAACTGTCGATCCTCATCAAATGTTTATTTACATTTAATAATTTTTAAAAACGATGATTTTATAAGTATATGATATATGGGTGTTGACACAGATCCAAATCTACCTTACCCAAGACGACTTATCACATGCGTCGACGAAATTTTTGTAAAGTAGCACACATTTTTCCAAAATACTTTGTAATATATTGATAATTATCATTACTATTTTATGTTTTAAATTTAACTGTCATGTTATGATCGTCGGAGATGTTGCTCGGTCGATTACTCCTCATTGTTTGCGGAAAAATTTTGGAGATACGAAAATTAAAAATAGGCTCGTTGTATAGGTCATTTTGGAGGTTTTTGTTTTCATTCATTTTCTCATAAATATTAATTTTAAAATTCATTAAATTTGATTTTTAATCATTGATAATTTACTTATATCCAAAATTTTGTACTGTAGTTTTAAATTAATTTACATGTTAATATAGTGAAATAATTTTTATTTTAGAAATACAATATGATATGTTGAAACCTGTTAATATTCCGGTATATTTTATTTTCGTTAGTGTCATAAGTTATGACTCATAACCTTAGTCACCTTTACAATGCTCTTGACTTGATATTTTACATTTAACACAAAATGGTTGTCATATTCAAGAATAATTTTTTTTCAATGCCTGAATTGAAAAAATGACCCCCCCATTTAAAAAAATTACGTCAAGCTCACTAAAAAGGGTCTCGCCTATAGTAGGTTTGGTACACCAAACTATCATTAATTTTTAAATTTATCATAAATCTCTCGGCAGAGCTAGGTGCTGTTTGTACGAAGTACAAAACAATCAATGTGGTAGTTGTATATTTTATATATATATTACCTTTTCATTCATATAACAATATTGTAGAAACCATTGTACTACTGTAATCATGTAAAATTTTCCATGTATTTTCGAATGCGAATCATATTTAAAGAAATTACTTCAAAGCTTCAATTGGATAAGGTAAAATTTATTGTATATTATGCGCAGGGATGGCTCAAATGCTGTTAACAAAGACATCGCTACTGTCTAAAAAACAGCCCATGTTAACAACTATTTTAATAGCATTCAAAAATGTAGTGTTTTTAATGTTTAGAGACCATATTTATGTGAAAAAGGTATATACCATAAAAAAATGCGTTGATGTCAATTTTAATAAATTACAATAATATACATGTATATGTTAGCGTACACTAAAGAGTAACTTTACTTAAATATTATCTTTACTGTAAAGCAGTTTATTTTTACAGTATAAGAATAATGACAACTATTTATTTCAATAATAAATGCATAAATTGTTGAATCATTTAAGAGATGTATGATTGAGGTGTGATGTCAATGTATATACACTTTGAAATGCAGTTAATAACGTTTGCAACATCTTTTTGAATATTGTATGGTTCTTCACACACATTGTATAATATAGCAACACACTTTTTCAAATTTATCTTAAAGCTAGTTGTTCCTAGATTAGTTGTTATCAGAGGTGAAAACTGGTTGACAAAACCGGGAGAATTTTGCGGTGGTTTTCCCGGTTGATGAAACGGTTTACAATGGTAGACAAAAAAAGTAAGTAAAATAGTAAATCATTTATTGAAACGTCTATTAATTTTTAAGAATAGTATATCTTCAATTATATTGGAATTAAGTTTCGTCTTCTTTGAGCTGAAAACAATTCCTAGGTCTGACACAGCTCGTTCCACAGATACCTGGGAAATTGGAATGAAGAGAATGCTCTGTGCAATAATATTTAATTTTATTGAATTATCTTTTCAAAACAACAAAATATTTGATGAATAATTAAGTTGGATGTGTCCATTAAAATCAACAATTTCGTCTTCAATAGTTAGTATAGCATTATTCTTTTTTTCAACATAGAA
>LWCA01000955.1:0-14486 GCA_001642005.1 Intoshia linei | reverse complement strand
TACAGATGTTGCCAATTGCTGTCAATTAATTGCTCTTGTTAGATTTATTGAAGACGGAAATATCACAGAGGAGTTTTTATTTTGTAAAACATTAAATTTAACTTCTAAAGCACAGAACGTATTCAATTTGTTATGCCAGTTCTTTATTGATCATGATTTGGATATTTGTTGTATAGGTTCTGATTGTACAGATGGGGCACCTGCCATGTTAGGCAATAAATTTGGTTTTGCAGCTCTGATCAAAAAGAAAATACCAAATGTTATAATTACGTATGACTAATATTAAAATTTCTTTTTATTATTAGTATTTGAGCTACGAATAGAAATTAAAGAATTTATAAAAGAACAAAATATTGATATAATGTTTCCAGATTCATTGGAATTTGAACAATTTTTAGCATATTTAACTGATATTTTTTGCAAATTGAACGATGTAAATATTTTTCTTCAAAGCAAAAATATGAACGTAATATTGGCGTATGAAAAGCTAAATGTATTTAAAGATAAAATATCATTGTGGGAAGACAATATTAAACATGAAAACGTATCTAGGCTTCCTAGCTTAGATGAAAAATGAAAGAATCGAAACCTTTCAATAAAAACGTAAAATTGGCAATCTTAATACATTAAGCTCATTATCTATTTCATTTGAGAACTTGCAATTTTTGGATACGCGATCCATTTTTATTTAAATTAAATCATTTGACAGATTATACATTGATAAAAGATTTAATTCTTTGATTAAAATGAAATTCGATGACCAATGTTTGCAATTATTTTGGAGTTCACAATTGTCCACTTATCCTAATCTATCTACCAAGGCATTAAATGTCCTTATTTAATTTTCCACTACATATTTGTGTAAAAAAGGATTTTCTAGTTTACTATATCTCAAAAACAAATACAGAAACCGACTTAATGCATCTCACGACCTAAGAATTGCATTGAGTAACAAAATTCCTCGGTTTTTAGAAATAATTGAAAATAAACAAGAAAGAACAAATTAGTATAATTATACTAATGTGTTCTTATTAATTATTGTAATGTAAAATTTTAATACTTTATAATAATTACTATAATAAATCTTTAATTATAATAATTTTGTTTGTTACTCATGTCAAATAACTTAATTTTGGGTCTTTTGAATAGAAGATGGAACTAGACAAATCGCAGTACAGTAATGTTTCGATTAGGAAAAATCGAGTTTTTGAGTTATATCATCCACTAAAGACCCAAGTTAAAACTGAAATATTAAAATACCATTTTACAAAAAAATTAGAAATATTCCATGGTGTTCACACCAGATAACTAAAACTAGAATTTTCTTTTTAGGGTTGGTGAAACCGGATTTTTCCTTTAACGGTTGTTTAAACTGAATTTTTCCTGTTAGTGTTAGTAAATTTTGATTTTTAGCAAAAATGGTTGAATTTAAGTAGACACTCATAGTTTATCATTCCATTTTGAAAAAATTTTTTTTCACGGGTTGTTAAAATTCGATTTTTCTCAAAAAAATTGCTAAAATTGAATTTTTGCCAAAATTAATAGATAAAAAATGTTTATTTATAGATAAAAAATTAATCGAAAAATTTTTCCCGATTGCGAGCACTAATGTGAACCCTATTATTATACATAAGATACCGTTAAAAATAATGATCTATACCTTCACAATACTTTTAATTTTTTTTTTAAACGTAATAATATCCCCATGAAATCCAGACATTCCAATCGCAATATCATTACCTCTACAAAATAAATTTATATAAAAATATATGCATATAAAATTACATTGTACTTATTTTGGGTACATTCCGAGAAAGAATATTGTAACTTTGACTTAATCGAGTATCCGATCCAATAATGGCAAAATTATCACCTGAAATAGCAACCACGGATCTAACAAAACAAATTATAAATATATAAATAAAATGGAAAAAATATAGATAATGGTATGTAATATGGATAACATTGTGAGGGAATACTTTGTATGCCATACAAACCTGTTTAAAAATTCAAATTTCAACTATATATACATTGTGTCGACTTTTGTAAATTAAATATTTAATATTCACATAATTTGATATCAACTTGATAAAATTACAGAAAATTTGAAAAAAAATAAAAATAAACTAAAACACATTGTGTATGTAAGGAAAACGTTACATTCGCCAATAAAATATTTAAAAGTATTATTACCCTCCATTCATATCGTATGGATCGAAATGTGATGCCATTTTAGGCTCTAATTTGGTGGTTCTGATTTGGTTTTGAATTAACAAGTCAATTTCCATTTTAATAAATTAAAGTAAAGTTTATTTTATTTAAGGTATCCATTTATCGTCAATAGAATTATGGTAAAGTTGAATTTTATATTTTTTTAAAATGATTTTAATTTTTAGTTTTATCTTCCATTTTTTAAAGGGCTAATTGGGAAACAAATTATAATTGAACTTAAAAATGATATGGTGTAATTATTTTATGTTTTTGTTTTTTTATACAATATAGGATAACTGGCATACTTTCCAGTGTTGATCAGTACATGAATTTTAAATTGAATGAAATTTCGGTGGATATAGAGAAATTCCCTCATATGGTAATTATAATGTTTTTATTATGATCAAGGAAACAATTATTTATTTTTTTGGTTTTGACGATTTTTAACTTTTAATTTTTTAACTTATCCTAAAATAATAAAATCTTTTATTTTATTGGGAAGCCGCATCAAATTTAAAAAGACTATCTGTTACCAGTATTTACAGCATGTCATTAATTAATGACATGTAAATAAGATGCCATCGTTAGGAATGTCACAAAATTTTAAAAATTAAGTTCTGGATCGGAAAAAGTTGAGTAATTAATCAAAAATGACAATACAAAAAAATTATTTAAATTAGATAAGAATTTGTTGAGACGCTTGCAATTTTAAATTAATAATTAAATAATTAAAATACAACTTTATTTAATAGAATTATACCATCGAATGTGTTGACTATATTTTGAGTGGTCTTGTGTTGATCGTCATGTTTGGTTGTTCATTTCATTAAATAAAGTTATATTTTAGTTTTTGTAGAACATTTTTAAAATGGTAGCGTATTGACAAAAAATTCTCCAAAATCATTTTTTTTCAGTGTAGCCATAAAATTGTCATACCCGACTTTATCCGTTCCTGCACCATAAAATTTTCAAAAAAACTACTAAAATTCACACCCCTACCTCTAACCATCGTAGTACATTTTATCTAATTTTATTGAATTTAGCTTTCAACAAGAAATTCTTTTGTCCGTGGATCTTGTATATCATTTATTCAATTACCTTTAGAAGATGTAAATCTAGCTTTAATACAAGAAAATGCTCGTAAAGAACACGGAACATCACTAAAAAAAATTTGTTAACTAATAAATCTTTAATCTGTATTCTCAAGAGATACGAGCGATAAAGTATAATTTATATTCCTCATGTTACTAATGAAAAGACGCGTATTAAACGTTTATCGCATTTTAAACAAGACAAGTGTCTACCACAAACTGATCATGAACAATAAAAATCTGGACAGTGGCTACTACGGTCGGTGTTTTTCGAATAATTTCACAGACTTGTTTAAGCCTGTCAACGTTGCACCTATTGTAAAAAATTCCCCAAACAGAATTAAAATTGATCAAGGTAAATTTGAAATATTGTCAAATATGTTTAGGTAGATTAAATAAAAAGCTCGAATTATTTCGTTCCACAACCAACATTATGAAATTAGCTTCACAGCACAAAATTGATTGTTAAATTTGTTTCATGGTTTGATTTGACGTTTATTTTAGCCGTGTTATTTCCACAAGTTTACAATAGCTTTAAAAAATTTATCAAAGAATCGACTCAACTGCCAGATGACATTAATATTATTATTGATGAAATTCTATTGGAAAAATGTAACATTTGACTTATCCCAATTAATATTAATATATTTTTCCCAGGTCATGTGGATAGTTTATTTCCCTATTTTTTATCACATGCTAAACAAATGTTTCCGCATTTGGATTGCATGGAGGATTTGCTTATTGTTGCAGATTTAACTAAACCTAGTTCGTGGTATTCTGAAGCTAGGAAAATTAAGAGAAAAATTATTTACCATGCCGGTCCAACCAACAGTGGTAAAACTCACAATGCTCTTAAGAAATTGTACGATTCAGAAAGTGGAGTGTATTGTGCTCCTTTGAGGTTACTGGCCAACGAAATTTATCGAAAAATGAATTCAAATGTAAATTCAATTTTGTTAAACGTTTATTTACGTTTAGAAAATTAATTGCGATCTAATTACGGGAGAAGAACGTTTATTCGCTAATACTGATTCAGTTGAATCTAAACACATTTCTTGTACTGTTGAAATGACTAATCTACTCTGTCAATGTGATTTACTTTGATTACAGGATTTTTAATAATTTTTAGATGATGTTGCTATTATTGATGAAATTCAAATGATTTCTGATCCCGGAAGGGGTTTTTTAGATTTAATTTTTATATTTCAATTTTTTTCAAATAGGTTGGGCTTGGACGCGTGTTTTTTTAGGTAATTGTTTATACATGTATACGCACGCGCTCTACTATATTGTTCACATTTAGGCTTATGTGCCCAGGAATTGCATGTCTGTGGGGACGAATCTGCGATCAATTTAATTAAAAGCTTGACAATCGATTGTGGAGACGAGTTTGAAGTGCATACCTATAAAAGACTGACTCCTCTTAAAATCGACAAAAAAGCTTTAGGTTAGTAATACACATTTATTGTACATTATATTCGTTCATAGTTTCACTTGCTAATGTTCAACCTGGCGATTGTATTGTTTGTTTCTCAAAATCAGATATTTATAAGGTTAACGTCGAATTGGAAAAGTTGAAAACTAAAAATTGTGTCATTTATGGCACTCTACCTCCAGGTATTTTCAAATTTCTGAGATGCCAACTTTTAAATTTTCAATTCTTTCATTTTAATTTTTAATAAAACCCCTTCTAAGAATTTCAAAATATGAATTGGAAAGTTTCAATTTCCTCGTTTAAATTCTGAGACCACTAATATTTAAAGTAATATTACGGTAGTTAGAAATGTACAAAATGTATGTCTGTTCCAGTTTATTTAAAAAATTAGGATGAGTCACATATTCCAAAATTTTATATTTCTATTACAGTTTTTTGAGGGTGATGTTTTAGCGCAAATTTCATTTTTAGAAATTGAGTTCTTCAAGGTCAAATCCCCTAATTATCCTTTCTTTAAAATTCTAACGATTCACAGAATTATAAAATATACACAATCCAATAAAGATTTCAAAATCTTACATCTTCCACGACCAAAACCTGAAATTAGTCTTGCTTTTTTTTAATTATAAAAAATCCCAGATTACCTTTTTTAAAAAATGAAGTCCTAGAATTTTAAAAAAAATTACAGTTGACATTTAATATTATAAAAAAATATTTAATCTGACAATGTAACGCTTTCACGGTCAAAAAGCACTTTATTATTATTTTTTTTTGTTTCGAAACTATAAATTTCTATAATTTAAAAATAATGAAATTTGTGGTTTTGACGAGTAGATGAAAATTTCTGGGATTGCATAGAAACTGTATCTTTATCTAAATAATATAGAAGATTACTCTAAAACATTTTTTATACATTTTGATTTCCAACTTGGAATATATAATTCTGTTATTTATTCGTTATGCAGAAATGACCTAAATCACCATTTTCAACTTTGAATTAAAAACTCCATATATGGTTAATATCTACATTTAGGTACAAAATATGCTCAATCTTTGAAGTTTAACGAATCAAATGATTATAATATTATGGTAGCTACCGACGCAATTGGAATGGGGATTAACTTGTATATTAATAATTATATTCGGTTTGATCATGACTTATGACGTTATATTACGTGGTGTTAATCCGGTTGAACATGGATTTAAACTATTTTTTATTTTTTTTCATTTTTAGGTTGTAATAATTATGATCAATGATTATGTGATATTAATAGTAATTAATATAATAGAAACATAAAAAGAATTATATTTTATTCGTTATTGAAACCCAATATAAACACAAAAGGAGAAACTGATATAGAACAATTAACACCATCCGTAGCTAAACAAATTTCTGGTAGAGCGGGTCGATTTCGTAGTGATCATAAAATTGGATATGTTACAACCTTTCACCAATCTCATCTCTTGGATTTAATTGAACTATTATCTCTCAACATTGAACCACTAGAGGTTTTTTCATTATCCTTGTATATAATTTTAAGTGTCAGTTTGGGAATTTATTCAGGGACTAATAATCCTAAAATTTTAACAAAATTTGAATACTTGATCAGTTTTATTTTTAAATGTGAATCTCTGAAATTGACATCCACAATATCAACAAATATTTTGAAAATTCTATACATTCCTCTATAATATTTTTGACTAGGATAAAATCTACCTAAAATTGACTTGTTGACGCTTTCGCAGTCTTAAATGAGTAATAAAATTTAATATACATTTATGTATACTTTTTAGAAAGCTGGGATTCAACCTACCGCGGAACAAATTGAAATGTTTGCTTATCATTTACCAAATTTGACTTTATCAAATATTTTTGTAAGTCAATAGTTTTATTTTGATATATTTTTATTATATTGTTAATTTAGGACATTTTTTTGAAAATGTCAAAAACTGATAATGAAAAATTTTTCATGTGTCGGGCTGATGATTTTAAATATATTGCTGATTTGTTGGAACATTTACCATTGGACCTCAAATCGCGATATCAATTTTGTAGATCTCCTATATCTAAAAAACAACAATTTGTCTGCAATAGTTTATTAAAGGTACAATCTTATATATTCGCCAAAAATAAGGTGAATGATCTAGAACAATTTAATTTGCTGTGTTTGGATTTCAAATACTTTGTTCCGAACTTTGGAACAAAGTACCACAACTTAACCATATATACTTCTGGTTTGGTCAAGAAATACATTAATCGTTAAAATGCATTTTTAAATTTTGTATAAACGAAAAAAGGTCTGAAGTTAGAAAAAAAATTACTCCAAACCCTCTTTTTTAAATTAATCTTAAAACTCAACTTTATGTCACTAATATAGAAATATTGATAACATGCATTTTTAAATTTCTATAATAAACATTTAGATGGCACGAAGATTTAGTAAAAACGAAATTATATCATACGAATGGTTAAAAACTCAAATAAATTGGCCATTCTACGTGCCAGAAAGCTTACACGATTTAAACGTATTGGAAAACGTCTATGATGTATTGGACCTATATTTATGGTTAAGTTGTAGATTCCCTAGTCATTTTTGTGATTCATATGATGTAAAATTAATTAGAACGGAATTAGATTCTGTAATTAACGCCGGAATAAACAATTTAAGTAGTTTCTTTTCAAAAAGTGAAAATTTACTAAAAACCAGATTCAATAAAATGAAATACGCAAAATTTTCAGAGACCAATTTTCGAAATCAATTAAAAGTGACTGATCAGAAAATTCCACCGATCAAAAACAACCAATCAGTAATGGAATATATAGTAAAATACAACCTACTCACACCGCATATTTTATCCAAACTTCAAAATGAAATAACCAACAAAATTAACCTAGCACTAAATTCACGCAAGAAACACTAATATTATATTTATGTAAAATAAATTGTTTCCAAGCTTGTATAAACATTAACCTAATTTCTAAAAATACAAAAGTATGCCGACTGACGAAGAATTGTCAAAAAGTAACGACACTAGTTTCAGTGAACAAAATGAGAGTTTGCATACCCTAACTGACGTAGATTTGGCGAATGAAATTGATGCATTGGGGTATAAATTCATTTAATACAATATATACTGTATTAACAAATTTATTCAGAATAGAGTCTGATTTAATGGAGAAGGAAATTAGAATATTTGAAAATTTTTTAAAACGTTTAGAAGATGATGAATTTGTTAAGACGAAATTGACTAAAAATGCAGGAGTAGATTCGTCACAAACTACTATAAATACAGCTTCGTCGACAGATAAATATCCTTTTCACAAACGAAACGATTCCAATGTAACGGATGATGGTGGTGAATCAATTGGACCACTCTTAAATACCGTACAACAACGCGGAAGTAAACGAAAATCTCGCAGTAGGAGTTATAGTTCAAATGAAAGAACTCACAAACTAACTTTTGAACAAAAATATGAAATTGCTCAAAAAGAAGTAAACTTTGACAAGGTTAAATTAAAAAAAATTACGGCTGAAGCAGATGAAAGAATTGATTATATAAAGGTAAATTTCAAATTTTTTAACCAATATGTACGAGGTTACTGCTTACCAAACTTTTTATGTTCGCGGCGCACTTATACATTGAATATATATTTATATATTTGAAAATGTGTATTATCACAGTCGTTCTCAAACTTTTTTAATAAATGTCTCCTTAAATGCAATAATTTTTTTTTCTAATTAAAAGTTTGAATGATAATTACAGAAAAATCGGATACAGCTGCCAGTGCCCTAAAGCGCCGCGGCGCATTAGTTTGGGAAGCACTACATCAGGTCAAATTGCAGACAGTCCAATGAATTAAAAAAATATTTAATTTTATATAAATAAGTCAATTTTCATAATACAATTATATATTACGAACATTATCTTTGCCAAACTGTCAAAATCGAATTTTTAGAATATTTTTTTTATCAAACTTTAAAGTAAAAGGTTGGCAAGATTTTTTAGCCAAACCCTTGTAGCAGAATTTTTAGCTTATTTTTTGAAAATTTCTCTTCAAGGGCTTTGTTAAAAAATCCTCCTCTAAGGTTTGATAAAAAAATTATCTTCAAAAACCCTCCTACAAAATTTGTTTAAAATAATCTTTAAAAACCTCCCTTATTAAAATTCTGGTTTGGTAAAAAAATTTAAAAAAAACTACCTTTAACCCTTTTCACTGTCTGATGCAATTTTATGTACTATCACCAAACATCTGGAATTCATGTTTTAATCTAAACTTGTATTATTTTTAAATTACCTGTATGAAAATAAAAAAATTAAAGTTTTTCAAATTATGCTGTGTATATCATAGAATACACAGACGTGTGAAGTGAAATTGCTGTGTATAGTATAGAATACACAGACAGTGAAAGGGTTAAGGATGGTAAAAAAATAATCTTCAAAAACCTCCCCTTTTAAAATTTTGATTTGGTAAAAAAATTTTCAAAAACCCTGGTTATAAGATTTGTAAAAAAATGTTCAAAAAATCTGCCCTTTAAATTTAAAGATTGGTTAAAAAATAATCTTCAAAAACCTCCCCTTTTAAAATTTTGATTTGGTAAAAAAATTTTCAAAAACCTTAGTTATAAGATTTGTTGAAAAAAAATTTAAAAAAACTCATTTAAGGATGGTAAAAAAATAATCTTCAAAAATCTCCCTATAAGATTTGTTAAAAAATAATCTTCAAAAAATTATTTAAAGATTGGTAAAAAAAATTTAAAAAAAACTCCATTAAGGTTGGTAAAACTATAATCTGAAAATTCCCTATTGACAGTTTGGTAAAAAATGTTCATAATATATAATAATAATAATAACTTTTTCTAAATCCCAAGAATAGGGAGTTATAGTGAGAATACTGTATTTTGAAAAATTTTTGATAATTAAAATTTGAAGGCTTCAATTGAAGAATTAGAAATACGGATAATTGACAATTATAAAATTCAATTTGAATTTAACCGTGAAGTTGGAAGAATGATGAAACCTCCAGAAGTGGGTAAAAAGTTTAAACCCATTAGTAGTTCAAAAATTATCAAATTTATTACGGATAAAACCAGAAAAGAGGTTTAATTTAAATATTTTTTGAATTTGAATAATTTTAGGAATCCACAATCGAAAAATTGCGACTTAAACATGTTGCACTAAAAATTCAAAAAAATAAAGCTTCAAATAATTTATTACAGGTTTTTTATATTTGAAAAAAATTGATGTAATAGAAAGAAGCCCTTGGAGAAAGCTTACACGAAGTGGATTTTAGTCAATTGAAGATAGAAAACAAACAATACATGACTAAAATGGAAGAATTAAACCAAGAGCTTTTGAGACTTAAATTGATGGCTGGAAACACGCATGCCATTTTGAACAGTCACAGGGTTTTTAATGCATATAATATAGTACAGTGGTTCCCAACGTATGTGATATAGCCTATATATGAGCATATCTAAACCTAATGAATATTAATGAATACTTTAGGGCGTATTTCACATCCCATGTGACCTGTAAATTTACTTAAAAATGTATTATTTTGTGATTTTTGGTTTCTACGTCTTTTCTAAATATTCAATGATCTAATATGGTTAGCTGAACATTACCAATATTTGCTAAATTTTTGAAAATTTTACATTTAGAAAAAACTAGACAAGTTATTAATTCAAGCCAGACAATTGGACACTGAAATTAGAACCCGAAAAGACTTAATTTGTAGAATCGACGAGGAAAATATAACGGTTAATAAAGTAACAATGGTTAAAAATAAAATAACATTTTTAAATTAAGGAACTTACGAAAGCAGATAAAATAAATAAAAACCTAAAAAATAAACTTTCTCTGTACCAAGTACCACAAGTTACTGAATATGTAACATTAAATAGTAAAATTTATCAAATTAATAAAGAAATGAAAATTTGGAGTAGAAAGGTGGCTATTGCAAAAGTAAAAAATTTTATTTAAATTTTATATGTAATAATTTTAGATGGCATATCATTCATTGATGAAAAAGTATAAACATTTAAAATTTAAATTTAACAAGATTCAATAAAATTGAATTCATTTTAAATTTAAAAAATGTACAAAAAATAAAGCTATACTGGTATTAAAACTTTTTCGTTTTGTGATTCCAAGTCTATCTCCATTTCTATGTTTTCCTTGTCTTTTTCAATCTCAATTGGAGGCATGGGTAGCTTATTAATTTCATTATTAATTTTATTGTCTTGGTGTTCCTTTTTAATATCATAAACAGATTTTCCCAATAGAATAAATTCTTGTTCTAAAAGGCTCCTTTCATTAGGATCTACTACATCGTCAAAAACATTTTCCAATTCTTCGACTTGATGGTGCAATTCTGTGCTTTCTTCAACAAGTTGTTCGATATTTTGTTTATTGACACACATGTATTTTAAAACATTTTTAAGAGCAATGTTACCTTCCGAAATACATTTTGTAAATTGTGTTACAGCTTGCGCATCTTGAACGTTGTCAATACATTGATTTATGGATGTCATGTTAATGTACAACTTTTCCAATTGTTTTTCATTCATTTTAAATCTCTTGAAATAAAATAGAGCCTTTTGATTTTGTCCCATTTTTTTGTATTTGACTGCATACTCTTTATCAGTGTTTACTATTTTTTCAATTTGTTTTTCTTGTAAACCATACTTGTCTCGTAAAACCTAAAAACTAAAAATTGTGGAATTGAAATAATAATGTTAATTGACACCATTAACAAACTAACTTTTAATTGCAATAAAGCCCGATCAGTTTCAGTAATTTGAGATTTTCTTTTAAAAATATTTCCCATGTTAAAATATTGATATTCATTAAAAATGAATGTTCAATATATAAAAATCTTGGTTGCAAGTTGCAACATAAACAGAATTTTATTATGCTTCTCAAACTAATACATAATTGTAAACAATAATTAAAACTTCACATATTCACATTATATGGTACTGGTATTTAAGTATTATTTTAATCGTTTTAGGGTTTATTCGACTTTGTTAATAATGTGTCAGCGGAAATTTATTTCGATGATGAGTTGAATCGTAAAAGCGCTACAAAGGTATTCGATGACGGGAACAGGGAAAAGGTTCCCATTTATTATGATGGTGAAACTGTGTCTGGAAAGGTTTTTTTAAATGATTTAGAAAAACATATTCATTTAAATGTTAATAAATTGTTTAAATTTTCAAGATTGTCATTATTCCAGGCGTATCCGGTTCGAATTTTAAACATAATGGAATTAAAGTGCATTTTTTCGGACAAATCGGTTCATTTTTAATTTTTAGTAACCATTTTTGGTGTTTAGAAGCTCTTTGCTATAGAAATAGTTGTTACCATTTTATATCCAAACAAACCACCCTTTCTGAATCGGATGTTTTAAATGGACGAACAGAATACTCTTTTCAATTTGAAAACGTCAATAAACCTTATGAATCTTATGCAGGATTTAATGTTCGTCTTAGGTAATTTTCACCTTTTCAAGGATTGATGGCCTATTTCGCGGCAACTATTATATATCATTTTAGATATTTCGTTCGTATAGTCATTAATAAAACATGGAATAATTATATTAATGAACGCGATATTATCGTTCATAGTCTTAGTACATATCCCGAAAAAGCAAAAATTGTCAGTGCCGAAGTAGGATTAGAAAATATTTTACAACTTGAATACGAATATGATAATTTTCGGTAATTTTATACACGCTATTTGTACCTTATACATTTCAATTACTCTGCATTATATTTTAATACCTTGTAGATATTCTTTAAATGAAACTATTGTTGGGGCCATCCATTTCCAATTAGTTTTAATGAAAGTTATCAGAATGGAACTTCAGCTGGTTTTGCGCGAAACTACTGGATATGGAAATGCCACAAATACCGAAACATCTGTCATAAATTCTATTGAAATTATGGATGGAGCTCCAAATAAAGGTAATTATGTATATTTTATAATAATTAATGTTTTTATTAGGGGAATCAATACCGTTCAGAATGCGTTTATCAACCATTAAAAATATTTCTATTACCCAAGAAGAAGTTTGCGAACTTTTTTCTGTCAATTTTTTTCTTAATATTCAAATGGAAGATGATAAAGGTCGCACCTTTTATAAACAACAAGTAATTTATATTATAATATACGTATATACTAGTTTTGTGTATTTTGAGGCGTTTAGACTGTTTGAATAAAATGAATTGTGCTAAAGTTGTAGATTTACTTACTAAATTACTTTGAATAATCCACATTATATATAACTAAATATACAATTTACATTGATTACATACATTATCCATGAAATATACATTTTATCTAAATTGTTTTTGAGTATATATTACCTGTAACAAAAATGTTAAAAAAGGCACCATTTAAAATATACACTAAATATAAATAAGAGTGATAGTAGTCACAGTAATTGATTATATATTACCTGTAACAAAAATGTTAAAAAAGGCGCGATTAAAAATATAAATTAACATTAATATTAAATGTAAAAATATATTTTTAGGAAATTAAACTTTATCGTGGTAGCAGAGAAATATATGCCCCTATTATGGATTTAACTTTAAGTGAACAACCATGTTCCAGTGTACATCAAAAAGTTTCTGCTGTGCAGGCATCTGAAGAATCTTTAAATGAATATAAAGATAGTAATAGAAATGAATCAACTTCCAATTATACCGATTCTAACGACATCTTAAACCAAATAGAAAATTGTTCTATCAATGAAGATGATATTCGAGAATCTGTTGTAGAGTAATTTTTTTAGACACTATTTTATTTGTTAGTATTTTCAACAAAAATTGTCAGTTTAAATATTAAAATGTCAGTAATAAAATGTACTTTGTCAGTATTCAATTACATATTTAATAATTAATTTTATTTAACATAATTTTACTAAGTTAAATACTGACAGTATATTTAAAGTACTGACAAAATAATTTTTTTACTGCCCTTCCAATTTAAATACTGTCAATAAATTATTTATACTGGCACCTAAAATACTGAAAATTTAATATTTTTACTGACAAACTATTTAAAATACTGACACTTTACGGATTAAAATACTGATGCTATAAATACAAGCCTTTTTTTATGAATCATTCTTTAAAATCTGATATGGTCCACTCCGACCAGACAGAAAAATGCAATCACGGGAACTTTTTACTCTCCACTGCTCTGGACTTGATATGTATGATATTGAAAATTTGAATTTTTTAAAAACGTTTACGACAAATTTGGTCGAAACCTCGAGAAGAATCTTCTAACGTAATTTAAGATAAAAGTTAAGCTTTAGTAGAGGATAATAAATTAAACGTATGGTTTTTATCAATTTACTAACTGCAATGCTTTCCAACCGGTGTGTCACCAATTATCTCCAGATGTGTGCCAAACTTTTTAAAATTTATAAAATATTAACAATAATAATGTAAATATTATAGTGTGACCAAATAAATTTTTACATAACTAAAATATCGTTATTTTTCACTAAATTTGATTAAATTCATCACCAAAATGATAGTTTTACAGTCAAAATCAATAAATAAAACATCAAATTAGTCATCAAATTCAAGATTTTTCTCTATTATATGTGAAGAGATGGGAACTCCATATTCTAATCTTATTATACATTGTGATATTCGTTGGCTTTCTATGGGACGTGTCCTTTCTCGTGTATATGTATTGAGAGAAATGATGCTGGTACTTTTTAAAGA
>LWCA01000294.1:0-33253 GCA_001642005.1 Intoshia linei | reverse complement strand
TGTTTATGATTTTAAAATCCGCATCAGCGTGTATATTTTTTTAAATTCTCCAACATGTTTAATTTTTAAAAGGAGGGACAACAGGGGTTTTTGACTCTTAAGATGTGAAATTGGAGGTTGAAATTTATAATATTATACGTCCCAGAAAAAACTGTAATTGAAATGTGGTCTTTAAAAAATTCTAAGAGTGCTAGTTATTTCATTAAAGTAAAACACACAGACAGACAAACAAAAATCGCGTCGCCTTATATATAAGTTAGGATATACAGTGTTGATCATAAGATTATAATAATTGTAAAAATTTTATATTTATCGTCACAGCTTTTGTATATTATAACCTAAATAAAATGTTTGATCTAAATAAGCATTACTGATAAGTATTACATCGATTAGAAATATTGTTATGTTTTCAAAAGTAATGTACACGTAGTAAGGATGGATTTAAGTGCATACGCGAAAAATTGCGTATTTAAAAAATATGTATCATAGTGAAGAAATATAATAATCCGATTAATCGACCTGCTAGTTACATATATTTGTTGAATTGTAATTCTCAACATCGTTCTATTTTAAAATTCAAAATTTGACACAACGGCACATTGATCAGAAGTATATATTCCAACATGATTCTGCTACATGTCTCAAAGCCAAATCTGTAACTTTATATTTCCAAAATGAAGGGATTGCCGTTCTTGAATGGTCCGGAAATTCCCCGGATATGAACCTAATCGAAAATGTGTGGACACAATTGAAAGAGGAAGTTCATACAATTCCAATAAGATCAAAATCGGAACTGATTATTCGCCTACATACAGTATGGAACAATTCTTCTAATTTGAAAAAACTGGCAAAAGACGTATTAATAGTATGCCACAGAGAATTATGATTCTCATACATGCTGAAGGAGGTGTTACAAAATATTAATTAATTCTATTTAAACATAAATATATATGTCACTTATATTCAAAGATTTATTTAATTTCATCTACTCATTAGTGAATTAGTAACAAAATTATATGTAAAAAATAATTATTATAATCTTATGGTCAACACTGTACAGCTAATCGGGTTTTGTTAATTGTAAAGGTAAATGACCTTATACCAATTATTTATACATTGTACATTTGAAAAGGCATTAATTTATAATGTATAACGGCTGTTTTTTAGATTTGTATATCTTGGTCTCTTGTACCCTGGTTAGGGGGGGGGGACCCTGTTAATAAAATTAACTTTTCCAAAAAAATTGATGGTAAAGTAGAGGTTTGACGAATACAAAACTGGCAAATTGTAGAGATAATATTTTATATTGATATTACACGGACCTCATTAGGAAAGATATAATATATTGTACTGATTAATTCTGAATTTTATTACTTTCTTATTTATATTTGTATACAAAGAAAAACACCATTAAAATAAAATTTATTAATCGATATTAAAATCTAATTTTGTGATAGATGTAAATTTTTTTTGAACGATACTTTTTTTTTTATTCAAAGGTGTATTAATGCTGCTATTTTTTTTAATTATAGATTTTCGATGGTTGTTTTTATCACTCATATTTTTTGAATTTAAAGAATATTTTTTTATTCTAGAATGTTCAATATTTAATTCAGAAATTTTTTTTGATGTCCTTCTTTTAGCACTTTCTATTTTTTCTTTGTTATTGACAAGATTGGATTCTTTTTCTTGTAACTGTTTCATTAATCTATCAATTTCTTTGTCTTGTAATTTTATTTTATTTTCATATTCTTCCATTAGATATTTTACATATAAATGTTGATATACACTAAAATTTTCATTTAAATTTTTCATTTTTGTGTTTGTATCAATTTCCGATGATTTAAATGACTTTATTTGGTTTTTTGTTTCAAAGTTTAATTCTATATAATCATATTTTGGGACTAGAGATTTGATTGCTAAAGATAAGTGATTTTGTAAATCATCATATTGCATTCTATAAAATGTGAGCGTGTCTATTTGATTCTAAATGTTATATCATTATCGTTATAGCTTTTTATATTGCAGCTTTATTCTTGATTAAATAAAATTTTTAACAGTTAATTGAAAAAGACTATACAAATAAATATACCACATTTTTATCTATAAAACATTCATTTTGAAATTGAATTATACAATGTAGACCCATAAAATTTTAATAAATTTTTTATTTTTTTGATACTTATCATTGTTCATTTTTGTTTATTTTTTAAAAAGTAGTGACTGTTCTTGAATAATTTTAGCTAAATTGATCAAAAATGAAAATTTGCTTTATATTTTTAATGTAAATTGTTTTTGAATTTTTTTAATGAAAATAATGTAATAGTAATAGTGATGTATATAATTAAATATGTAAATAGTAAATGTAATAGCCAATTAAAAAGTATATCATCTTTAAAATAAATTTTTAATTTGTCACTATTTATTAAAAATTATTTTATAAAATAAATCGATTGAATCATGAATGAATTGGAATGGCTGGTTTGCTAAATAGTTTCGATTATGGCAGTGGTTTTCAACCTTTTTGTATTCGCGGCCCATTATGAACGTACAAAATTTTCTCAACCCAAAAATTGTCTATACATTCTATATATTCCAAACATCATATCAATTTACACAAATAAAAAATATATTCACACAATTTTCAAATTCTCGCCACACGGTTCAAAAACACTGGATTATGGGATGTCTGAAAGAATGATAAGAAAATTTATATCTATGTTTTTTGGTTTATTGGTAAAAAACTCTTGCTAAGGGCTAACTTGAATATCCCATTTAAAATATCAAAAATATGTACTTCTAATGATTTCATCCGATTAATTAAATGGTCTACATTGTTTTGGAAATGAGGTGCACAAAATGTATTTATAATTGACCCATCACTTTTATTTGAATCATCATCAGTTACATTGGTGTTTATTAAATTTTTTTCATTGAAATCATTTGAAATTGTGCTAATTTTGTTAGTTGATACTTTTTCTGGTTTTACATGTAATTTTATTTTTTGATCCAAACTGTCTATTTCATCTTGTATGTTCATAAGCCCATTTTGTATTCGAAATAAAAATTTTTCGTTTGCTTTATAAAATCGTGATCTAATTTTTAATTTTACTACGCTGTTACGTCGCAGTTGATTTAGTTGATCAATTTTTATTTTTAAACGTTCATCTGACTTGATCAATTTTTTATACAAATTATTACTCTAAATTAAAATTTTATTAATTTTTTAATGTCAATGTAATACCTCTGTAGATATTGAACAGATTTTTTTGTTATTCTCTTTTATTTTTTTTATATATTTAATAATATCGTTAATGTGTATTTCTCTCACTTGCATAGTTTTATCATTTTCTTGTATACATCCATTGTAAATTTCCAAAAGCAATTTAGATTTTATCTATTTAGATTAATATCAAAATAATTAAGGAAATATTTAACTTTTTGACTATAAAATAAAATTAGATTTAAGTATTTGTTTAACCAATTAAAAATAGAAAAATGTATTTTTTAAAAATATTTTTTATTGTTAATTTATATTTTGGTCATTTATCAGTCTTATAATGAACTAGGGTCATGGTACCAGCATTAGTATAAAGAATAAGTCCTTATTGTAAATATTTCTAGTTTTAATATTTTTTAATAATTTAATATTAACCTTTTCACTGATATAATTTATCAATTTATTTTTATCAGATGTAGTCACATTTATATCAATATGTGTATATTTTGATATCCCATTTGCAACAATTTTTTTACATTCATTAGTCAGTTCATTATTTTCTTCACTGATCAGATATGTCAAAAATTTTTGTCCACTTATCTGTAAAGCATTACAAAAAAATTCCCATTTACTTTCATGCTGTATAGTTAAAGCCTCCAACATGCATTCTATTTTTGATGCTCTTGAATCATTGTTCTAATTTTAATGGTCATGTATTATCATAATTTAAAAAAACCTGTATATTCTCTATTACTGAAGTTGTAAACACATCAAGTTGTTTTGCTTTATTTAAAAAATTTTCATCTATTACTATATTTTCTTCAATAATAGTTTTACATCTATTTATTTTGGATTTTATGTAATTATTCATTTTTCGTTATAATTTGAAATTTTACTTTTGTATATTTTAACCTAGTTTTAAATTTATAATCTTTTAAATTTGATTCAATTTTTATTGTTTGTGAGAACATAATCATATTTGTGTTAATATTAAAATTAATATTGTTTTATGTTTGTATTGTTAAATTATTTTTTTATATTGTGTATTATTTTAATATAATATATACATTTAGTCTAATATTAAATGTATTGATATCAATAAATTTATAACAATTATATCAATTTTTTTTGATATATTCAATATAACGGATTTATCAATTAATGATAATCGGTCATTATCAAACGTCATATATAATGTAACAAAATTAAAATTCGAAATATTTGAAATTGGAGGTTTGTAATAATTTTTTAATAAATTTTAAATAGTGATTTATATTAGTAGACAGTTTGGACAGTTTATTATTATGTATTATGAAATATCTTAAAAAGCAAGTGATATCGTCATGTTTAGTCAAATTACTTGAATGTGTATTGTTTTTGTATGAAAAACATAATGCTAAAGGTAATTTTGTTGTATTTTTTTGTTTTTTAATAAAATTATTTACAGTTGACGAAACATTGGAATCGGAAATATTTAATGCTGTAATCCAACTTTTTCCGATTTCAAAAGAATATGTATGCATTTAAATGTATACTTTTTTAATTATTTTTAACTTTTAGATTGTTTATGACGAAAACAATTTAAATATAATTACTGAATTGATAAACAAATGTTTGGTTCTCAACAATTTTTTTATTAAAAAAACATTTGATTATTTTCAAAGTAGTATTGTGAAAAATTTAAATTCTAAAGTAGATTATTTATGTTCTTATAAATACATTCTTTCTAACTTGAATTTTTCATTTGATTTATATAGCGAGAGAGTTTGTTTTATTATTTATCAAATTCAAAATGAATTACTCAATGAAATGAATAATAAAACTTTATATGCAGCTATTGATTTATTCAAATTAATGGTCAAATTATTTCAAAAGGTTATTTTAATATAATATATTCAATATGTAATACACATTGTGTATACAATGTGTAATATACATATATTGAATTTAAAACGACAAAAATTTGAGCTTTAATGTTTTAGGATGGCGATTTTCAAGAAATAATAAAAGAATAAATATATACATTATTTTTGGAGTGCAATCCTGTGAAAAAAATAAGAATTAAAATGACATACTGACTATTTCCATTAACATTGATACAGTGTGGTAAAGTTTCAGTAGCACCAGTTTTTTTAAATTTTTTGACTATATTGCTAACAGTTTTTTGGGATACACCTATTTTTTTAACAATTTCCCTACCTGAATAACTCTCTTTGTGGTAACTAATTATCACATCTCGTTTGAAATCACTTTGTCTTTTGTCTATGCCGGAAGAACGTAATTATATTTGAATCAAAATTTAAAATTAAAGTAAGTTTTTATATCCAAATTGAAACTTTTTAAGAATGAGTAAATATTTGTTTATCATAAAATATTTCTGTGAGTTAATTAATAGGTGATCAATTAGGAATGAAAAAGGGATAAATATAGTTATAATAATACAAACGTAGTATTTTATTCTCGAATGGTATACATTATTTTGAAATATCTTTATTGATTCAAAAGTTACGGAAATATTAATAAATGAGTAAATAATTCTTTACCACACTGTATATAAAAAGAAGCATTTTTAAATTTTTTCATAAGTGTGATATTTTCATTATTTTTCTAAAAAGGATGAGAAACAACGATCAAGATCAAAGTAAAAATGTTCAATTTTTAAAATTGTTAGTCTTTACTTAAACTTTACAAAAAAAGTATTTATTTACTACACAGTGTGTCAATTTATTAGGCAGATCACTAAAATTGATGTAATAAACTTTAGGAATGATGAAAACTTAATTTTTTGGTATAATTGTTAATAACATTTTTATTTTAGGGTATATTTATAAGGAAATTACTATATTTTTGTTTTTTGTTAATTTTTGCTATGAATTTATATTTATAATATTGTCCTAAAATATATATTCTTTTTTAGAATGAAAAATTCTCATTATTTTTCAAATTTGCTTTGGATGGTAAAATTTAATTCATTCAAATCTATATTTAGTTGTCATAAAAAACATACATTTATGTGTAATCATATTAATTAATAAAAAAAAGTATTACTCAGTGAGTAATTAGAACTGGACATTTTTACATTAATGATGTAATTTTTTTGAATTTGCCTTGCAATAGCGTTGCAAATTCCTTTAGATTTTGAATCATTATTTGGTGCAATTTTCCTTTGAGATAAACCCACACATTCTCAATTGGGTTAAAGTCAGGATTATATACTGGTCATTTTATCATGTCTACCACTCCTATTGGTGAAAACATTCTGTTGTTATAACTTTCTGATCGGGATATTATCTTGTTGGCAGATGAAATTGTCTTTTATTCCTAATTTTGGCACCGATATGATTAAATTTTGATTAAGAATTTGTGTATATTTTAATGTATGCATTTTTCGTATAAATTATTTGCATTTCACTGTCTCGGAACGTAAAAAAACTGACTGAAACAGGCCAAAATTATTAAATGACTTCAGACTAATTTTACTGTTGGCTAAATTTTTTTTTAATTCAATCGACTTCCTTATTTCTGTGAAAAAATTGCTTACTATCGGTCCAAACCGGTTTATTTTTGATTCATCAAACCAAATTACGTTTTTCAATAGTCGATCTCACTTGACACGTATTTTTTCAATTTAAAAACCTTGCATCAATATGTCTCTCAATCTCTGCCTTAAATATGACTTTATGGACTATGATTTAAGGTCATTAGCGGAATATACTATTCGTCTTTTTATAGATGAAACAATTTTATCACATTGCTCTTTAATAATGTTGTTTTTGTCACAGTTTAGATTTAGGAATAATATTTGAGATTAATATTGTCATTGGAATTGTAATTTAAAAAAATAGTAAATTTAAAATTATTCAAAAAATTAAACATCAATTCAGAATCACACGATTACATCTACGTTTTATAATTACATTATTGAATTATTAGTTTCCCATGAATATTTAATGAAACCAACGGAAGATACTTTAAAAATTTGCGTACTTTTTTGTGAAATGTGCGAAGCTGGAGAAATGTACGCAAAACTGATATTGCCTT
The DNA here is from genome assembly GCA_001642005.1 of Intoshia linei. Classification (NCBI taxonomy): domain Eukaryota; kingdom Metazoa; phylum Orthonectida; family Rhopaluridae; genus Intoshia; species Intoshia linei. Next base: position 25,992 of record LWCA01000294.1, on the reverse strand, counting down.
TTTTTATTGATACATTTACCATCAATCTACAAAATCATACTGCGGTAATTTTATATTTATATTTTTAATAATGTTTATCTTATGTAGTCTATTGATAGAGAAATTTATATGAATTTTCTAACAATTTTATTTCAATCGTCCAAGATAAAATTTGAATTTAATAAAGATGGTATACATTAATTAATAAATTGATTAAACTTGGGCATTTGTTGGATTCATTCTTGTGTCTATTTTTGGGAAATACGTACATTTTTATATTAAAATAACTTGAATAATGGATGATACTAATTACATATTATTTTCTATGTAATTCGCTTATTATCTACATTGGTCAATGTTTTTTTAATTAAATGTATTTTATTAATAAGGGGGACCAAGGTATAGAAACTTTTCTAATAAAAATGTATAATTCGTGTCAGTATCGTTTATATATTGGTCCAAATTCAGAAATTATACAATAATGTTATTAATATAAGTTAATGTTGTGTGTTTAAACAATAACTTATTATTATTATTAATTAGCTTGAAAAAATGATGATAATGCCATGTTATATATACATTTTATTATTTAGATTTAGAAAAATGCGATTTACTGTTTGCTTTTTTATTATCATTATTATCAGATTCATCATTATCTACAAAATTGGATTGTTTAAATTGTTTATACGATTTTTTAACTGTATATAATTTGAATTGTGCAGATTCCGAATTGCTATGTATAAAAATGCAAGCAATGTATGAAATGGAAACATTTCCGGATATACGTGCAAAAATTATAGAAATAACTGTATATATTCACAAAATGTATTTAAATGTTGAAAGTTTAATTATGGATACTACATTAAAAAATCATTTATTTATTTTTGAATTTTCAAAAAATTCTAAAAAACCTATAAGATGTCATCATTTTTTTAAAATTTTTGAAAAATATTTCAAAACTGATCACGAAGAAGAAAGATTGTGTCTATTATCAATTATCTCAATTTTTAGTGGAAAATTAAATACAATCAATGTGGATAAACTCGACAATGTCTACAATAAATTTTTTGGTCAGGTTTTAAACTCAAATGAAAATCATTTTAATATTAATGTTTATTGGATGAGTTCATCAATTATTTTGAAAAATTTAATTGGTAAAATTAGTACTCGAAACCGAGACAATGTTGTAAATGTATTATTTAATAAAATTGAAGAAAATTCAAAATGTAATGAGATAAATGTTCAATGGTTCAACGAAATATTGCCTAATGTTTTCAATTCGATTGTATATTTTGATTTGAATAAGAATGATGAAAATACTTGCTTGGTTTATAAGAAATATTATACTGTCACTCGAAAAGTATATTTTCTTGAAAATTTTGATATTTCTTCAAATATTAGTAATACTGATCAATCATTTTATAAATTTAATTTATTAAATGTTGTGGATAATTTGATGCGATACCTTTATAATTTTAAATTTATGACAAGGAAAGATTATAAAATTAATCTTTTAAATGTACACAATAATGTCAGTATTAAAATCTATAATGTATATCTTGTTTCTCTAAGAAATTATGTGTTATTTTCTAAAGATGATATTATTCTCACAGTTTTACAAGAATTCTTTTATACTATTGAAATTATTTCCGATCTCTATGAAGTATCTTTTCATCCATTATTTCAATTATGCTATGCAAACGTTTATGATTTTAAAGAAACCGAACGATATCGTTTTATTTTGGAATCTATTTTAAAGAAAATTATATTTTTGTTGGATAATAGTAATTATTTTTTTTAAATTGTACATTAACACATTGTATATTGATTTTATTTTATATAATGCAGTATTCTTTTTAATTTGCATTGTTTGGACTTTTTTTGAGACATTTTGGAAAAATATCAGAAAAGCAAATTCGAGGGAATCCTGTATAAATAATATTGTACAATAAATAATAATGTGTAATTAAAATCTTTAGATTTATTTGCAGAAATCCATTTTAAAATATGTTGTGCTCTACATAAAGCTACATACCAAAATAATATCAATATTGAAGTAATATGAAATTACATGTATTTTAACAGTAAAATTTAGATTGAATCTACCGTTGATAGAATATTAAAAATTGTGTCTAAAGATTTTAATAATTATATGCCTCTAACTACAATATTGTTTTTGTCAAATATTATCTCTTATAACATATTTGATGCTCAAAAAATTTTAAAAATATGTACAAAATATTTGCAACATGAAAATTGTGTAATTTTTTAATACGTATATTATTTTAATGTACCTGGTCGAATAATTCGAAGGTTACAACCTTCAGTGGTGAGCCTACCATAATAATACCACTTTTCGAGCTCGACAAAATTTTGGTATAATGGGGTATCATTTTTCCATCGTTGAGTGTTAAAAAATTAAAAAATATTCTTGATTATAAATATTTTGTGTATTAAATTTAAAATATCAAGTCAAAATCCTTGGATATGTGGCTAGGGCTATATGACACTATGCATTATTTACATTTTACATTTACATATTTACAAAAAAAAATATTGGTCAATTTTTCAGTTTCGGTGGCTTCCAGCTCGGTATCCAATGGTAGGGTCTGATTTATCCACCTTATCTAACTTATATCCACGGAATAAGATAATTAATTTTGAAATTAAGTAGGCGAATATTGACCATTTTTTTTAAAATATGATTTTTACAGGTGAATCAAGATGCTATGTATATAAGAGAAAAATCTAAGGTAAACTCTAAAATAATAATTAAAAGTTTGATTAATAAAAAAATTATTAAATCCCCTTGAAAAATCTTAAAAACCGTTTAAAATTTTGGTTAAAAAAAAAATTAATGCATGTAAAATAATTTTAACAAAATCTTCTACAAAAGCGACCATTTACAAAAAAATTTTACAAATTGACTCATTTTAACCGTTTCACACTTTATAGTTTTATTTTGATTTTTTTATTAAAAAGTTTTGTTTATTATGTTTAAATCACTTGAAATTTATATAAAAAACTTATAATCAAATATATCATCAAATTTTATACTAGAGAGTTTAGTTTAGAGCAGTGTTTCCCAACCTTTTTTACATATTGTATCATATTAGTTGGTTTAATCATTAATTAAAGGAATACATTAACAAGGAAGTAAAGCTTGATAAGCATACCGACTGACTTTTTGTATAGACTAAACGGAATTTCATGGTTGTATAAATCAATCTAATTCAATACATAAAATGAAAAGAGAGCGTGTTTTAGAATTTAATGTCATAGTTGGTCAAATTGGATTTTTCCCTAAAGGGTTTGTAAATTATGATTTTTATTAAAAATGGTTTAATTTAAGTATTTCTATTTTTTTGGTAGTTTTCTTGGCCCTATATAAACCATTCGATTATTTTAAATGATGTGCATATATGAATCATTGGATGTGAAACCGTTAATGTTACTAATTAAAAATTTTTAATCTAATTTTGGGCATTATATCAATGTATAATATAGTAAAGGTCTTATTTAACAGAATTTTGGAATTTTTTGCTTAAGGTTGACTTAACATTTTTATTTGACTTTGCTCATCGAATTTTTTTTTTCTTAAAATAGATATTTTAAATCGTTTATCTTTAATAATGTAATACAAAGTTGTTTCATTTCATGAATGTAATAAATATGTAATGTATCAGGAAATTATAGCATCAATTAAAGAATAGTTTTATTTTGAAAATAAATCGCCCCAATATTAAAAAATTGCTAAACTAAATAATCATATTTTAGAAAATACGATATAAAACTATTATACTATTGAAAAAGTTGATTGAATTAATAGACGAAAAAAGGATTAATTATTTTACAGAAATTATCTATGAAATTCTTCCAATAGCCTTAAAAGACAAAAAACGGTTTATACGAAACGAGGCAAGATTAATATCAATTGATTGGTAAGAAGGAATATTAATAATAAATATTAATTAAAATATTTAGCCACATGAAATTGAAAAAAGAAACTATGAATTTAATATGAATGTTTATTAAAAATTATTTACATTAATAAATAAAAATTACTCCCAATATTTCATAAGACCGTCCCACCCCGCCGTAATAACACGAGATGCTTCATAGGGATGCCACATTACATTTCCACATACACCTTCATGTGCTTTTAAAGTTTTGACAACATTTGTAGTTTTCCAATCCCAGAAAAAGACTTTACCATCAGCATCACCAGAAACTACGTGAGACATGGAAGGAGAAAAGTCTAGAGTGCAAGCATATCCGGAAACCATATGACCTTTGAAAGTTTTTTTCCTGACTTTTCTACAAACTTGTAATGCGTTATATGTCAATATAGTATTATCCATTGATTGAGTAATTAAATATTTTTCATTGGGACTGAGTGTCATTGCTGGAGCAGCATGCATGGTTGGATCAGATATACATTTAAAATCAACAGGAATATTCCATTCCCATATTCGAAGACTTTTATCATCAGACGAACTGACAAACCGCTTACCGAAATCAATAAATTCGATAGCATTAATTGCACCCATATGCCTATCGTATTCCTGGATTATAGTTTTTGTATTAGTATTATAGCATATTATCTTCTTGCTTGCTGTTCCAATTAAAATTAAATTTTGATTATCATGACGTGGATTGAATTTTACACAATAGGGAATTCGTTTACAATGAAATCTAGACACACAAATACCTTTTTCAGTGTCCCACAATCGAACATACTTGTCGTATCCACAAGATGCAAATTGTTTACCGCTTCTGTTGAAACAAATATCACGAACAGCTTTGTTATGTCCATTAAAAGTCATTACACATCGTCTACTTTTGTAAACTTCCCACAATTTGATGGTAGTATCAACACTAGCTGTTAAAATTAAATGAGCAGATTTTGGAAACCAAAGCATTTTTGAAACGGCTTTTGTGTGTCCTTTCCATGTATGAATACATCGACTGGGAGCATAACATTTTCCAGGGGTTTGAATATAATCATGTTTAGGATTTCCAGAGTATTCCGATTTTGGATCGATAAAAGATCTACCTTGGTAATCTAAAGGGTCTGGTATATGTAATTCGAAACTTTCTTTAACATATGTAGGTTCTTGTTCTTCATCTTTTTTCATTTTTTCACCTTTTCTACTTTTCATTTTTTCTAAATAAACATCAATGTCTTTTTGATCGTCTTCTGAAGGTTTGGAAACAGTTTCTTCGTCTACATATTTACCCCATGGTCCAAGATAACCCTCCAAGTCGGAAGCGTCACAATTTCTAAGGCGTTTCCTTTTGTCTTTTTCACGTTTAGGAGTTTTTTCAAAAACAGATTTTTCATGTGTCACTTTAATTTTTTTTGACCCTGGACCATGTAAATTACGAACCATTCCAGATGAACCTCTTGATGGATCTTTTGCATATCCGAAACTTTTGAATGTATTGTACTGTTTATCAAATTCAAAATTACTAATATAATTTTCTTCAATATGACCCGTCAAAATATTATTGTTTTGGTATTTACTGATATTCTTCGAATTTGGTCCATATAGTTTTTCACAAACTTCAACGTTTTTATTGAATATTTCTTTTGGTTTAACTACACTGACTTCTGGTGCTGCACAAACTAAAGTCATCTTTAGTTGAATTTGCAATTTTTGGTTTTCTACAATTTCTTCATCGTCATGAATTGATTCTGGAGAATTCCCTTCATACGCAACAAGCGACATTTATAAATAACAATAAAGTATGAATCATTTTATATTTTTATCAATAAATGTTTACTCGTTCCCAAGCAGTTTTATTTTAGAAATGGAGAAAATACCACCGAGTTCATCTCAAAATCCAATGATTTTAAATTCAGAAGATAAAATGTTGATAATGTCAGCTGTTTTGACATGTTCAAACAATTGGTAAAGAAAAGTAAAGAATCACATTTTATTTATAAAATTTTAGGAAACAAGTTTGTTATAATTTAAAAATGTGCGATCTGATGAATCCTAGATTGTCAAATAGAATTGTTGAGTATCTTTTAAATCCCATAAAATGTTGTGAATTGTATTATAATCAAATAGATGATAGCGATAAATTTGACAAAGTCACTTTGGAAAGGATATATGATAAAATACATACCCAATGTGTCAAAGAAATGAAAGAAAATCTAATGCAATCTTGGAAAGTTCATAATAAACTTAAAAATGAATGTAAACCTACAGAAAAAGACGATTTAAATATTAAAACTTTAAATACACCAGATAATAAAATTTTAAAGAATGATGAAAAACCTGAACCTAAAACTGAAATTATAAAAACACCATTACCTACTACGGCTCCAATTGTTATAGAAAAAATTGAACCAAAAATATTGGAAAAAAAACCGATTATAGAAAAAAAAATTGATTCCAAAGTCTATTCTAGGCCAATTACCAGAAAAGTAAATTTTAAACATGGGTTTAGCAGATATGCGTGTCTCGTGAGACCAACTTTATAAATATTTTCATAGTTATTACAATGAATGTCTAAACATTAATTTACGGACCTCTTTGAAAAGTGCTTTTTTAGATTGTATTCTATTTTAGAAAATTAAACCGTTAAAAATGTTGGCCCAGCAAGTTGTTGAACAAAAACGTAAGAATGTAGGACGAAAGCGTAAGGTTTGGATATTTTGACATGTTTTATAAATTTATTCTAGATTGATACTGCTGTTTCAATTCCTCACAAAAAATCAAAAATTGAAATTATAGAACGTATTTTTTGTTAAAATTTATATGTTGGGCTGTTTATCACTTTGGGTCTTTTAAATCAATTGGATTATTTTTGAATTTTAATATAACCGGATTTTTTTTTAGGGTTGGTAAAACTAGAACTTTCTCTAAAGGCTTGGTAAAATTGGATTTTTAGTAAAAATGGTTGAATCATTGGATGTGAAACCGATAAACATACTGCTCAAAAAAAGTTTGTGACATTTACTTAAAAATTTCTTCCAAAGTATAGAAAATTAGTGATCAGATAAAGTTGATGTATTGTATTCATTTAGACAGACCGGTCTGTTCACGCCTAAAAAAGATTATGTCCGATTTGTTTCTTGTACGAATTGGAGGAAAATCGAAAATGTATAGAACAATAAAAGGGTTGTCATTAAAATCCGTTTTTCTTATCAAGGTTTTTATTTTAATATATACTTCAGATGGTGCATGATTAGTATGCATACGCATCGTTTCATGGATACATCAACTAAAATGTTATTAACATTTTTCGACCAATCTCTCGTTTTACGATATTCATAAATGTTAAGTTGATCTCCATAACAGTCAAATATAATCATAAACCAAATGATTATTAATATTGTTTTCTGACTAGTTCCTGTTATCATTTATTTTAATTTAGAAAATATTCCGTAATACTATTGGTACGTCTGAAATAAAATCAATAGAAACAATAAGTAGCGACGAAATTGAAATACTTTCGGAAGATGTTTTAATTCCACCTACAGTATCTACGTAATTATACTTTTTTTAATTATATAATATGCTTTGTTTGTCTGTGTGTTATCGTTTATTTCAATAACTACCAGTCTTAGAATTTTATAAAGTCCACATTTCTATTACAGTTTTTTCTGGGATGAAAGTAAGATAAATTTCAACCTTTCAACTCACATCGTAAGTGTCAAAAAACCCAATTATCCTTTTTTGAAAATCAAACGTGTTCGAGAATTTAAAAATATATACACTCTGATACGGATTTTAAAATCATAAATTTAAAAAATAAATCTTCAGGGCCAAAACCCCAAATTACCTTTTTTTAAATGAAAACAGCCCTAGAATTTAAAAAAACACAGCCAAGCTAGTTTTTTATAAACCTGAAAAAATGGTAACACTCATTTAACTTTCATGAAATTCTTAACGTCAATTAATATATAGAGATATGAACAAATCTGAAAAGGAATGGATGGTGGAAGCAATACAATTATACAATGAAATACTTTCTCATGAGTTATTACTTTTTTATATTTTTATAAATATTTTAGAGCTGCGTCTGTTTTTATGAAACCTAATAATGCAAAAATTGACAATACTGGAAAGTAATATTAATTTTAATAATTTTGTATAAATTGTCTACTAACTGTAGGATAATATGGTTGGACGATATATTAACACAAATTGGAAATGGTAATGTAATTAATTTGGCAAGCCTGGAAAGAGAATGCTTATTTTTGTTTAACGGTGGTGTTTTTTCGATAACTGATAACCCAGAAATTACTCGCTGTCGATCTGAAATGTGTACTCATGCTTTAAAAGTTATAGAGGTAAATTTTAGTGTATATGTATAAATTATATTTTTATAATTAGAAATACAAAAAAAACAGTGGAAAAATTATAAGCAGAACAAGCAGCAGATCTCATGGTCGGAAAATTAAAAAAAATACCTGAAATAACTACATTGTGTTTTGTAAATTAAAAATTATTTAAATTTAATATTATCCGACAAATTTTGAAATTTATGTTTTAAACTTTTTGTATTGGCCCATTTGGAATCTAAATAACTATCATCGTCATCTTTTTCCAATTTCTACATGTAATTTTTTTATAAATTTTAAAATTTTAAAACCTTTAATTCTTCTTGTTTATGATAATAGTACATCATCATTTTTCTTTTTTCCTCTTCACTTACAACACTTTCTCTACTTGGAGCTCCATTACATTTTTTCTGCAATTTTACCAAAATTTTACATTTTTCGTTTTTTCCAATAAAATCTGACAGTTTTTTAGTACTAATCAATTCTTTTCCAGCCCACCATAAAACTGCTTCTTCAAATTCAATCACATCTTTACTTGCCTAAGAAAAACATGATTAAACGCGTAATAAACCAAATATTAATAATTGGTATAAACCAGAATATGGGAAAGCATTTATTGTTCGAAGGCCAAACCTTTTTTAATAAAAAATAAACAAATACACCAGTGCTTCTATTGGGATGGCTGCTCATTCCACGAACTTAATAATTTTATTAGAAGGTGAATACGAACATTTTAGATAATTGGGTGTGAATGATAAATTTTTAGCATTTTTTTCTATTTAGTAAAATCTAATGAGAAAAAATCTTCTTTTACCAATATTATTTTGAAAAATACCATTTTACCAACCCTTAAGGAAAAAACGCTTTTACCAAAAATTAATATTTTAAAAATAATATAATAATTTTAAATGAAAAATAATTGAAATAGTTCAGAAGGCTGCACCAAATCTTCAATAAGGCCGCACTTTCCCCACCTCTGGTATAAACTATTGAATATCATAAAATTATAAATACAAAATTATTGATTTTAATTAATTGAAAAACACATTAAACATTAGAGTTAATAATAATAATTAATAAATTTGAAAATTTTTGTATGATTATTTCAAAAATTAGTTATTTGCGATTAATAAATCAAGATTTACTTGTGTTCCCTCAAGCTGTTCATTATTCTCAAATTCCATTTGAATTGGATCATATGGTGGTAGTCCCATTGGATAAACAATTAAAATTGCACTTTTCATATTTTGTAGGGTTGTTTCAATTGTATTCATTGATACATAAATATTATGATCAATATTTTTCTAAAAAAGTAAACTTTTATTACACATTTGTAACAATTGTTATAGGGCTGGATAAGATTTCACATATCAACACAAAAATACGGATTTTATTAGAAACCAAAATGCGTCATAAAAGACGTTTTTTTCGGATTCTTCGAAAATATTTAAATTTTTTTAACAGTTCATTTAATACAAATTGTATTAATGGCAAACTTGCCAGAGTGTTCATTTTAGTTAAATGTAACAAAATTAACAATTTAATAAAATGGGTACTTTGGATATCATTTCTTTCGAATCATGAGTGCATTGTTTAATCATTTTTTGTAATTTTTCAAGAGGGCCTATTTTTTAAAGAAGTATAATTGCATCATAAACTCTGGTACCTTTTCCATTTCTACGACCAATATCGTCTTGTGAAAAAACATAACCTCCGGAAGGTAAATTTGTATCTCCATAACTGTCAGTTAATTTTAAATCAATTAATTGATCATCTGTTAACCCTTGCATGTTACCGGGTAATGTCAATCCATGATCAGCCAATTCATTCATTTCTAAAGGTCAATTATATATTTATTATGATTATGGGAGTAAAATAATGTATATTTTATGGATTTATTTACAAGAATTCGGGTATATTATGAAATTTCACGTTTAATGTTACTGTTCATGAAAAACTCTGTAATATATTTTTGAATAAATTTTAGAAATTTTTTTGACCAGTGCTTTTTTAATTATTGGTTATCATTATATTTTTAAACGTTAATTGAAACACACATGAATAACTTATTTCAAATATCACATTAACCTCATGGAATTATTGCACAAAGAGAATCCATGATATATATAAATTACCGGCTGCAATTCTTGCAATTTTAAGTCTTCCATTATAAATGTTAACAATTTCTTTTAAAATGTTTGAAATGGGTTCATTCGTACAAGTTTCAAAAAGAAACTGCAAATCTTCGCAATTTTTAATAACCAATTTTACCATTTTATTTATTTGCTATAGTATTCGGTTTCTAGTAAATAACGCAATTTACATCGTGAAGTATTCTGCTAAAAGCCATGTTGGATATTTTAAAAGTTTCTGAATAAAAAAAATGGAATTAAAAAGATGTACTGAATATAATAAACATCAGTTTATATGCTTCAACTTTATATTTACGCAATACTATACTGTATACAATTTATTATTTTTAATTTATCTGGCAAGATTATTGCTTATCATTCCAAATCAATCAAAAAGATAGTGATATTTTCGATAATTTAACATTTAAAAATTTAAATGTAACAAATGTTTTGAGTGAAATTAACTCTACAATGTAACTTACCGAATCTATATATGTATCTATATCTCCAAAATAAGTCTAATCTGTGTCAATTTAATTGACTCAAGTATGTCAATGTTTAAAAAATAGCTTGGTTACAATGAAAGTGACTAAGTAACAATTCATGAATTAACAAAGTTGCTTTAATTATTATTACAACGCCTAGGATACATTTATTTGCACTATAAACATTTAATATCGTTTGTTAATTATGATAAGTACTTTGAATTAATTATATAATGCGTACAATTTATATTTCAAAAAATGGCTATAGAGTAGTTTTTACGAATATTACCATACATACACACATTAAAACCATATTGAAACATCTGAATTACCTTGATAATTTTATTATTTGGTAATACCTCAAATGAACCATTTTATTGACTGCAGTTTTGAGATTTATAATAAATATATAAATATGTACAAATCAAATTCAAATAATTGTATCGACGAGTCTGATGACTGTGAAGACGAGATTGTGCGCAAAATGAGCACGTTGACAAATAAAAGTAAATGGTCTCGTAAAAGATCAGTTAGTGACCCTACCAATATCAATAGAACCATGGAACATAATTCACTGGGATTATCAAACAGTAATGCATTAATTGAATTTTATTAAACAATTTATTTATTTTGTAGGTTTCAGTGGTATTGATTCAAGTAAAATTATTAATACCAATTCAATTTACCATTTCAAATCATCAAAAAATATTGTTATAACACCAGACCCATACCTTGATGATTCTCAAGATGATAAATCATCAAATCCTTCAATACGAACAATTCATATTGCTTTTAGTTCCTATTTTGACTATTATAATACCGATGAAGATTCTTTATATTCTGATTCTACCAGTATGTCAGATTTAACCGACTCAACAAAATCCATAAATGCATATCAAATTTCTAATAGAAAAGTAATAATTACATAAATATTTTATATTTATTTTTAGGTCACTTTTGCCCCAGATGATCAGCTCGTAGATTATCGTGAAATTGATACTCAAGATCCAGATTACAAGCAGTATGTTCGATGTTATTGGGAACATTATGCTGTGGATGCGTGGCGTTTTAAAACTAGAGTTAAAAAATTTGAAGATCAATTTCACCAATTTTTCACTAAGGAACACCGAGACAACCATTATACTAAATACCTTAAAGATCCGGAATAATTTTTTTTTTAATTTAATTGTATTATTTGTTGTAATTAAATATTTTTAAGTTTTTTTTATCTTAATTAATTAATATACATATATTTTATATCATTTATATGTGGATGAGACTTTGAACAAACGTTGATATGATAAAAATAGTCTTTATTGTAAATATTAAATAAATAACAATTCAGATATTTAATATAAAATTTCGTCGGAAATTATAATCAACCCTGAAAAGGGTTTCGGTACGGTAAATTCGGCTCTGCGTAGATTTTATTTACAAATTGTTAATAATATTTATTGAATATGTTGTATATTACCAATATTCTGAGTACCATGTACTCATTATATTCAATTTAAATAGCGTGACGTACTATTTACATCATAGCATATGAGTCATGACTCATGATATGACGTAATTCAACATTAATTAAAAATTTTATTTACAGGGTTATTTCCAATTTAATTAAATAAATTAATTCAAATTTTCAATTTTCATATTTTTGTCAATTTCATTGACAAGTACGGATAAAAGTTTTCTAGCTTCATTGCCTTGAACATATACCAAAGGGATTTTTATATCATCCGTTTTTTGTTGGGCTGGTACTTGAGGCAACAACATGGAAACAAATTCATTACTTTCAGGGATATGTGTATCTAATCATAATATTAATTTAATAGTCCTAAATTATATCAAACTCTTTGTTTGTCTGTGTTATCGTTTATTTCAATAAATAAGAGTCCTAGAATTTAAAAAGTTCCATAATTTATTACAGTTTTTCCGGGTGAAAGTAAAATAAATTTCAAACTCAGAAACTTAAATCTTACCAATACAAAACCCCAACTATCCATACTCTGCTGCAGATTTTAGAATCATGAAATTTGTCATATATTTAAATTTCAAAAAGTAACACCATAACACAGAGCCGTTTTAAGGCATGGTCAATATGGGCTGTAACCCAGAGCCACTCATTAAAAAAAGCCCCAAATTAATAACAGTATTTTACATGTATATCTTAAAAAAAGGCCCCAATTATTAAAAAATACTTCACATTTATATCTTATGAAACAGTTTTAAAGTGGGGAAATTCAAATGGCTAGAAAGAAAATAGTTTATAGAATCAAAGTTCTGGTAATTATTCAATTTAACATATATTCTACAATGTTCATCATATATTAACATAAAAACTGTTCCAAACATTAAAACCTTTCCATTCAGTGAACATTCAAGAAAAAAGTAGGTAAGTTGTAAAGTAGTAATAAAAGTAACTAGAAACCTACATAATATCTTTTAATGCTTTTATTAATACTCCATGAATTAAGTATTTACTTCTCCAATCAACAGTAAGCCCTTTATTCTAAAAAGGGACCCTAATTTTTTTTATCGCTTCGCTCAAAATTTTAAAGGGCCTCCGGCCCTTTTCTTAGCCCAGAGCCAAAATCACAAATTACCCTTTTTTCAAAAAATGAAAATAGTCCCACAATAAAAAAAACAACAGTTAACAGTTATCTCCAGTTTATACACACAAAAAATGTTTTACCATATTTTACAAAGGGATTTTAGGGAAATCAATTTACTGTTTACCTTTTTTTGGTAATAATTTGATTAAAACAAAAATTAAATATAATTAAAGGTCCTAGAATTTAAAAATAAAATAATCTCTAAACACGTTCGAAGCATTTCTTTAAGTTCCAGTTAATCTGTTAAACTTTAACAGATTGGTAATAGTGAATAGTAGCATTTTTATGTAAGATTTTATGTTCTATTTTTTTGTTAAAATTAAAAATACACCTCAACACATACAATAATTATACATGTAATTAAAATGTTTATAAAGGTCGATACATATTTATAATACGACAGGATGAACAAGTCGTTGTATATAAAAATGAAGCGCGTAATAAAGAAAATAATCACACGACCTAAAACTATACATGAACACTTGTATAGAAATTCTCAATATTTTATATTAATTAAACCAAGGGCCATGGAGAGAGGCTATGGGTCCTATGGACCTGGCCTACAATCATTAGGGGCCTACTTATTTAATTTATTAATAGGTAATATTATAAATTCTTAAGTATACCAAAATTATTTTAATATATTACAATAAAACTAGGTTAACAGTACAAACAAAAAATTAAGATGGAATAATTCACTTTAAAATAAAAAATAATGTGATATGATAGTTCCATTTGAAACAAATTAGGGAACCACTCATTTAAAGGCTTGATAATAGTGATTAGTAGGATTTTTAAGTTAGATTTTCAAGTTATTTTATTTATTTTTTAAGTATAATTAAAATGTGGTCGGCAGAGCTAGGTCCTGTTTGTACGTAGTACATAACAGTCAACTTAGTATTATATAAGTAAGGATGTTTTATGCAATTTCCAACAGTTAATTTTAATTTAATAATAAACGATCGATTAAGCAATGTATGGAGTTTCATTTTATCAAAAAAATTAATAGGGCCTACTACTGACTCTCCACGGTCTGACTAAACCATTAATTATCATATTAAAAAAAACCGTAAACTATAATTGCAATTGCTCCCAACTTTTGTGCATTTATTGCCTATAAATTAAATATTAATTAATTATAATAAATTTTGTCTAAATAATAAATGTTGTAATATAATACAGTACAATAAATACAAAAAAGTTAAACAAATATTATATTATTTTAAAATTTAAATAATAATTATATCGTAAAAAATATAACCTTTTCATAAAATGTACATTTACCCCTTTTTACAACAATAATGTTATTATTGGAGTAGGAATAGTTATCCGTATTGCATAAATAATTTTTATATATAAAATGAGGATTTCCTTCAATAACATGTCCTAATTTAATTATCTTTCCAAAAAGAGATCTATTCGCAATTACATCAACATTCTTCACTTTGATGTTTAATAAATATTTTTTTTGAAATTTCATATTAATTTGATAAAGCTGCAAAAAGAAATGTTGAGAATTGAAATTATTAATTATTATTCCTGGCGTTTCATAAATTTCATATGTATCATTGTCAATTTTTTTAACTAGAAAACCTAATTTGTCGAGATATAATGGTAATATTTGTATGTTAGTATGATCCATATAGTCAGACAGACTAGAATATGTTTTTAACATATGATCCATTATTTCTGCAAAGGTAGCTCTAAATAATAAAATAAATATGTATTACTATGAATATTAAGTTGAACATCATTTCAGAATTTTTGTAAAAATGATATTATTATTATATATTGATTTCTAAGTTTAATATATACAACATAATTTGAAAGTCATCTATTGTAAATCAAGGTACAAATTAAAAAAGATTTTTTGTATAAATTTAAGATATAAAAAATTAACTTAAATTAAATTCTTCCAACAGCAAAACCTTCCTTACGTTTGCTCAAATTTAATATTATTTATAAAATGTAATATAGACAATTTATTAATTACCTAATTATAATGGCAGAAAATACTTCTTCTGAATTTAGCTCATTTTCTTTATATACCCAATTAAAATAAGCCAAATTAGTGGTACAACAAAAGTTAATGTGCTTAAAATGTAACCTAGTAACATTGCGTGGACATTGAGAATGTGGTGTATAAATAGGAATAAAATGAGCTTCAGTATTGTATATAAATTCATCCCACGTTAATATCGGCTTAGTGAACGATGCCTTTTCGAAAACTAGATAAATATACTTGAGTGTTTCTGCAAGAAAATAACTATCCATTTTGTTTATATATATTGGAAATTTATCAATTCTAAATAAAGAAGAAAATCCACATTTAACACGGGTAAACTTATTCAAATTAACCATTGCCTTTACAGCAACGTCTAAAAATGTTTTACTTTTGGTAAGTTCATAAAGGTAAAAATTTGATTCATAAAATTCGGGTCGTAAATAATATTTTTTATACGAAAGATTATCATTTTTATAATTTTCGGGTAAAAAATTGTATTTTCTTACAATAGATTCAAGTTTAATAAAATTTTTATAAGCTGACTTTGTATCACCATATAAAATTTGTAGTCCAGGCCAAAACGCAACCAGAGCATCATATTCATTGTATAAATGTTCCGGTTTATTTATATAAGCACGATAAAAATTTGGTGGCACATTGAGATATTTCATGATTGAAACGTAATGTAAGTGAAATTTTTCATAAAATGATACATCATTAAAGGCAATATAAGATTTTAGTAAATATTCATAATAAGAATCAATATTTCCTGCTAAACTTCCCATTTTATTGGTCCACTCTCCAGATACTACATTTAATGTTTCTCCTTGCAAATTATATATACTTTTTTTAGACCACAATATATCCAAAGCGTCCATAACTGATTTGTAATATGTTTGGTTTCCCGTTAAACGAGTCATACTTCCAAATTCTAATATTAGTGTCCCGATTGCTGCCGTAGATATAGTTGATGTATTACTAGTATCCATTACTCCATGTTTTAAATTAAAAACAGAAAATGGTATTTTTCCAGGAATCACAAAACATTGCATAAGTTTATCGGCAAAAATTATAGCCAAATTAAGAAACTCTTTAGAGTACCATAACATTGCAAGTTTGTTTTTTTTCAATCTACGTTAAATATATAAAAAATTTTGTAAATATATATAAATATACTTTTTAGCAACATAATGATTACTAATCAAGCCTCCAAGCATCCGAATATTCGCTTCAAACAAGGAAACATTTACATTTGAATTGAAATTAACATTATTGATAAATAAAATTGAATATTTTTCGTATTTATCATATTTTTCCATTAATGCTAATGTGTCCAATGAATCTATTAAAGTAACTGAATAATTTCCATTCCACATATCAAAAGTTTTCTTGATATCGCAAGTTACAGGAGATATTTCATCTGCAGGGTATGCATATGTCATGTAAGAATCTAGTGCATGGTTCATCATTTCGGATACTTGGGTTTTAAAGTATAAAATATCCCTTTCCGTCCATATTATATCCTCAAATTTTTCCGTGTGTTGATCAGGCACAACAAAAAAGAGTAATAGTGATGCCAATAATGCAATATTTTTTAAATTGAATTTGAAATATGGTGGGGTAAGGTATAACATTAATATTATATACACTTGTGCATCTAAAAAGATTTTTATTTGTTTCAACTTTATTAAGTTGTTTAGTTATTCTTAATTCTGCTTAAATTGTAAATTCTGTATTTACTACGGATTTATGTATTATTTTATTCTATAATTTTCGTTGCTACAACTAATATCAGGATATGAATTAATGTTTGTGGATCAATGATTTTCATGAACTCTGTAGTGAGAGTAAATATAACGCTATCTTCTGAAAACATCCATACTATCTGTAATGCAGTGGTTATCAACCTTTGATTGATGACGTTACCTATTTAACATAACTATTTTTTTGTAAAATAAAGTAAAGTAAGTTTTACTATTGTAATTGTAATTTTTTCTCATGATAAAACGTTGAAACTTATCTATACCGATCACACTAAACAGTAAATCTTAATGAATATAAGTAAATTTCAGTGATTCACAGTAAAAAAATTTCTAAATAGTGAATCAAGCATTAAATAGTAAATCACAGTGAATATTTTAATGAAAATTTTCATTCAGTATTTGCCAGTGCATTGAAAAATTATATTTTATTGAGAGGCTCAAGAATTTATGGGCTGTTTGAATGAATGCATATTTTTATATCCATCTTCCATATTATTATATATCCATATTCATGGATTTATGTTATATAATAGCTAAATTTCAAACTTTAAAAATAATATTTTTATTTAAAATGAATACAAAAATTCACTATAAGAGTTAATTTAATGAGACTATGTCTTTTCTAGATAGAAATCTTTTACATTGCATTTAATGATTTAACAAAAATAAAAAAATTTGCATTTTTTATTTTGACATTGCTGAAGATCTCATAGAATATCATTATCTATGTTTGAATTTATAATCATTTTTTCGTAAACTTGTTGAGGATTGTTATTTACCAATTCATCTGCAATTTTTGAAAATAATACTAGCGATGTTTTTATCTAATATGTATTTTTGAATAAACTGTTTCCATGAGTAACGTGGCCAAAGAAATTTCCTTTATATTCTGCACACACAATTTCGGAGTGTAATAAAAGCTTTTACGGAGATTGTATACAATATGTTATACGTCTTTCATAATTCATATCAAGTTTCAGTTTGGTATAATAACGAACTAGAATTAATACAGAAGATGGTAATGGCTGCTCTGAAAGGGTACATATACTCGTTTACGGTCAATCATTTTAGACACACAATATTCTACTTTGTAATAAAATAGCTTGCAGCCTAATTTATTTATGTACAAATAAGAAACCGAGTAGCACATTTTCTAATGTCAGACCATGCACCACAGTCATCACTAAATTTATTTTTATCAGTATTTCTTCCTTTCAAAATATAAAACACGTTGTTTTTATTTCCTCTTTGAATTTCACTTGATAATTTTGTTTTATCTGTATTAAGCAAATCCAAAATCTTTTGTGTAGAAATATATTTGTTTTATGGTAGGGAATTGATTATAGAATTTTGTTCATGAGGATTGAAAAAGAGGCTTATCTGCATCATCTAATTTTAATGTACTTGGACTTAAATGATTTACAATATTACCGATAATAGAAGAATTGTCTTCATGACGATGCACAATTACTTTTTCCATCTTATAAAATTTTAGTAAATGTGCTCTATCTTCTTCTGAGTGATTTTTACTGTGATTCACTAAAATTCACTGTGATTTAATATTTAGTACTTGATTCACTATTTAGAATTTTTTTACTGTGATTTACTGTTTAATGAGACCCGTAACTATACAGTAAATATAAATTAAGTCTGTTTTTCAGCGAACGAAAACAATTCTATAATAACACTAGTTGACTGTTATGTACTACCTACAAACAGCAGCTAGTTCTGCCGCAGGCGAACTTTTTTAATTCTACCAAAAAAATAGATTAAATAAAATCTTATTTAAAAATGCTACCATTCACTATTACCAACCATTTAAAGCAGGGGTAACAAATATGCGGCCCGCGTTATAATATAAATTTTTATTTTTTACACATATTTCTTATTTTACAGTTTTTTCATGTATTTTTTATGATTTATTTATTCATTATTACAATTTTAACATTATTTGTATAACAAATTTGCTAAATCTTGGGAATTTATTCCTAAGCCTAGACTCTGGGATCTAGAGTTTAATCTAGACCGCTACATTATTATAACCAGACTCGTCAATAATGAACACCCTCAAAAATAACGTTTATTAATAATGAATCATTTTTTGTAAAATTGTGACTACACCATCGTAAAAGATTATTGAAGTTCACTATTTTATTCAAATTCATTATAATATATTTAGAAAAAATGGTTTTTAATTTGTATATTATTGATTTTTTAACCAAATTTTTGAAGAAAAATTTTTTCATCCAATTTTTAAAGGTTTTGAAGGTTTATTTTTAGTCTAATTCCCAAAGCTTTGATATCCAAATTATGGCATTGTAGTAAGATATTTTCTTGCACCACTCCTTTTGGGTTACATTTCATATATCAGAAATTTCAAAATTTACCGAAGACATTAGACATCTAATATAATGGTCTTTAAAAGATTTTATAATTGTTTGGTCTAAAGGCTGTATCAGCGAAGAAGTGTTGGGAGGAATATATAATAATTCGATATTACATAATTACTTAATCTACTTATTTCGGTACTTAAGTCTACATCTTTAGGGTGAACCAGAGCATTATGTATCTTCATTTTATTATTAACGTTTTTTAACCATTTTAAAAAGATATCTGTTTCATCCAATTTTTATTATTATTTTCATGAGTGACTGGTAATTTGTCTATTTTTAAAATGCTTAAATTTTCTTATTACACTGGTACTTGTACTACTAGTTTAAATTTTTATCCTGTTATATTACATGCCAGAAGAATGGTCAATCTATCTTTTAAAAATTTTCCACTGGCTCTGTCTTTTGTAGAGCAGATTTAAGTTCTGGAAGCAATTTATTTAAAGAATAATCCGGTTTCATTAAATTTAAATATGTCACTGAAGGATCACTTTATGAGATTTAAATTTTTTGTGTGTGTTAACTGGATAAACTGTAGGATCTGTAATTTTTAAAGCAAAGGTTATTTTTGGTTCTGACCATAAGGTATGCGTTTCTTCGTCTGAGATTTATGAGATAACTGTACCATCTGTATTTTTTTAAATTCTAGCGATTTTTCATTTAAAAAAGAAGGTAATGTGGGATTTAGATCGTGAAAATTATCTTTTTTGAGGTTTCGATTTATGCTTATGTTTATGATTTTAAAATGCATCCAATTTATTTTTTTTAAATTATTAGGCAAAATTTTAATATAATAATGTAATATTATGGCTTTCAATGGAATTCAACCTTCAATCAATCCTTAAAACCCAAAATAATTCGTCTAGAAATATATTTTAAAACCAAATACACTATACCCATAGAAACAACCAGAAAACAACATTCAGTTAAATACAGTTTATTTATTTTTATGTAACAATACCATTGTAATAAATATGATAATTATTTATTTAATTAAGCTAAAATACAATTAACATTTACATTTACAATTAATATTTACATTATTTAAAGATTCTTGAGTTATTGAGTGATAATTAGTATCTCTATAACTTTAGTAAAATAGTATGTATAGAGATACTACAGCCATACCAGACCATTAGAGTGATGTGCCCTGTTCGATTAGTTACTTTTGATGTCTATACATTTGGATTAAATAATATTTTTTATGAATATACCAACGTACACTAGACGCACAGTATTCTTGAATACGTGTGTTATTGCTCGAATGTGCATATCAGAATAGTTTATTCTTGTTTTCCATTATATAACTATGATAACATTTATTTTAATATTAGCTGGAGCATGAAAAATAATTATTAATCACTATTAAGGATTAAATATACTGACACAAATGGAAACTTGGAATTTTAAAAAATTAAAAGCATATGCTTCATTAATGGATTTGAAACAGGCATTATCAGAAAATCGAGTTAATACGTCACCACCAAAAAAAATACATATGTATAAAAGCACAAGTGTACCTAATAATTTAAATTATTATAAATCCCAAAATATTTGTACTGAATCAATCATATTATATAAGGATATTGATCATAGTAGAGATTTAAAAGATAGAGATAGACAAATTAGAGAGTTGATAAAACTTGCAGAATATCGAAGAGTTGAAAACGATAAATTAAAATTTCGAATAGAAAAATATGAAAACATTTTAAATAAAATTGATAATTTTGAATCTAATGAAAAGGAAATTAATACAGAATGGAAATCAATGAAACATTTTAATTTGATGAATAATTCTAAAAGTATAGATAATTTGCATAATCTTGATACTAAAGGATTAAATAGTCTCAATAAAAGTATGAATGTTTTGAATAGCTTTAAATATAAAATATTAAAAATGGAAGAAAATCATAATTGTACTAATGAAGAATTACAGGCAACATTAAAAGAATTGTCAGATTTACAAACCAAGATAAAAACCCTTAGCAAAGAAAACAATGTATTAATACACGAAAGAACGCTAATTTTAGATACATTATCTAATCAAACTACTAATTTAGATAGTGAAAAATTTCAAAACGACCAATTAAAGTCTTTACTTATACGAAATGTACCTGAAGTTAAATGTGATTTAAACGAAAAGAAAAATTCAATTGAATGGTTCCAACAACGGGAAAAAATGTTTGTAGATATTATAAAATATACAAAAGATGAAAATAGAGAATTAAAACATAAATTTAAGGAATATAATGATATTATTGAAAATTTAAATATAAAAAATACTTTTAATCAGAAATGTTACTTCGAAAATGAAAATAATAATACAAATTTAAAGTACTCGGACAAATCAAATGATGTTAAATTATATAATCTTAATCAACTTTCAGAGTATGTTGAATTTTTATTAAATGAAAAAAAGAAAATAATACATGAAAATGTTTTATTGCAGAGTTCTATAAATAAATTATGCAAACAAAAGGAAAACATAAAACGTATCAATAATTCCTTGAAATTGGATCTACATATTATGTCATTACAAAAAAAACAATTACATGATCAAATAAATTCATCCCAAAACAAATTACAAATGGAACGTCAAGAATGGGAAGCATATCAACGGGATTTATTAAGTATTGTGGTTATTGCCAACAACTTTAGAACAGAATCAGATATAAAATTGTTAAAAAAAGAACACGAAATATCAGAATTGCAAGCTCTATATGAATCTGAAAAAAATACTGTAAAATATAATTATTTTAGAAATTTAAATAAATGTGATGACGTGAAACACAAATCAGCATTACCAGTTATAGAATCATCTCAAAAAATTGAATCAAACCACAAAAAAATTAAACCAAATAAAATTATTTCAGTCAAAAACATAATTGCTTCAATTGAAGATCAAACTATACAAAAAGTGTATTCAAACCCTACCTTTAATGTTGATTCAAATTTAAAAGACAGTACCACAGATGTTGATTTAATAAAATTTAAAGATGATATTGATGAATCCCATCAAACCATTAAGGATGGTGCCAATAGTAAGATTTCACACGTGTACGACTATCCAATCAAAAATTATATTTTTCATGCCAATAAAGTGAAGTAATATTCAAAATTTTTATAGATTATCTAAAGTTTAGATTCTAAATTTATAAATTTGAAAAAATGTCAAATTTTATATATTGTATTGTACAGTGTACAATAGGATGTTTCACATTTTCAAAAATTTAAGATTTTGCAAGAACTTTAATATACATAATGATTAAATTAAATGTACATTACGATGAACGTAATGAACTTCAACTGATTTGTAGTAAAATTTAAGATTCGTTATAACTTTATCCTTACTTATATAATATGTTTTGTCTGTGTTATCGTTTATTTCAATAACTACCAGTCTTAGAATTTTATAAAGTTTACATTTCTATTACAGTTTTTTCCGGGTGTTAGTAAGATACATTTCAACCCTACAAACTCACATCTTACGGGTCCAAAATCCCAATTATCTTTTTTTTAAATCAAACGAGTTCGAGAATTCAAAAAATATATCTTTAGGGCCAAGACCACAAATTACTTTTTGTTTAAGTAAAAACAGCCCTAGAATATAAAAAATACAAGTGGTACAGTTGTATCCTGTTAACATACACAAAAATTTTTAATCTGAATAAGTGACGCCTTCACGGTCAAGAAACCACTTTATTTTTAATATTATACACACATTCTGTCTAATAAATTAAAAAAATAAGATAACAATTTTTTTTAAAATTCTTTACACAAATGTTAAAAAAATAAATTTAACGTGGAATAAGTCACTTTAAATTACAAGGTAATGTGATATGACGGGTTTACGTGTCACAAGTTTGTAACCAATCCTATACATGATTTATAATAGTGAGTAGTACTATTTTTAGGTTACATTTTCTTATTGAAATATTTATTTATGAATATGAATTATTTATATGAATTTGATTTTTTGTTAGAATAAAAATGAAATAATAATAATAACTTAATAATACTGTAACATTTTGGAATTGTACTTGCGTTAATGATAACCTATTTTAGTAAGGATAAAGTTTACCTATCATACGACCATTTACATAAAGACCCCTTATCTGATTTACTAGTAAATGGTGGATCTCGTAGAAATGCTTTATTATCATGGTGCAAGCAAAATGTGATAAACTACAAAAATGTTGAAATAACAAATTTTAGCAGTTCTTGGAATGATGGAATTGCATTTTGTTATTTATTACATAGTATATGGCCAGAATGTATAAATTTATCTGAAATATCTGACAATCATGTAATTAATCAAAATATCATTATAAATTTTTTATAGGAGAATAATTTTAAAATTGCATTTTCCATTACTGAAAATATGGGAATTGAATCTACGTTGGTATATATTATTTATGCATATTACACGTAATGTTTGTAATATAAACAACATGTCATGACCTACGAGAAAATCAAAACAATTTTAAATGTATGTTATCCGGCGTAAGGGTGATTAAATTTTATATGGATAGACTAAAAAATAGTAAAAATAAATGAGGCCTGCAGAAATTTTAAAAGATACTTTAATTCGATCTGCTCCATGAAAAAGAATCATCATCCTCCAATAAAACATTAGACTCATATATGACATGTTCAAATAAATGTAGGTATTCTGGAAATTATATTTTTTCAATGTTAGTGTAAGACCGATGAGGAGCAAAGTGGTATGCCTCCATGAGTAAAATTTGTGCATAAAAATAATTTTCGAGACTTAGAATTCTTGTTTAATTTAATACTAAATTTAATTTTAATGTATCTTTTACTTATTTAAAAATGAATGTCTGTGTGTGTAACGATTTATTGAAGAATTGATAGTCGCAAGATTTAAAAAACCCAATTCTAATACAGTTTTTCCCGGAGTGTGTTTTTATCTATTTATCAGTTTGAGTCCTTGATGGTCAAAAACCTAACTTTTCCTTTTGTTTAAAAAATAATCAGCCCAAAAATGTAATAAAAAATACATTCTTGGATGCGTTTTAAAATCATTAACATTGTCGTTAATCTCAGCCTCAGATACACATACCTTCATGGTCAAAACCACAAATTACCCTTTGTTTTAAAAATGAAACATGTCTTACAATTTTTTAAACATAAATTCTGGGATAGCTTTTAAAATCATAAACATCAACATAAATGGAAACCTCAAAAAAGATAATTTTCACGATCAAAATCTCACATTACCTTTTTTTAAAATGAAAATAGCGCTAGAATTTAAAAAAAGTACAGATGGTACAGTTGTATCCTGTTAAGACACACAAAAATATTCAATCTGAATAAATCACGCCTTCACGGTCAAAAAAGTACTTTAATATTCATTTTTTTTTAATTTGAAAGTATTTATTAACAGTATTGTAAAAATTGTAAAACAAAAAATTTGAAATAATTAATGGTCCTCCAATTAAAATAAAGAGATTATTCTGATACAGCTTATTCTATTTGACATAAATACAAAATTCCAACCCCAGAAGTCTTTGCATTTCAGGTGACGAATTGATATGACGGTCTACGTGTAACAAATTTGGAACCACTCCTATAAATGATTTATAATATTGAATACATGTAGTAGCATTTTTAGGTTAAATTTTCTTATTTAATTTATTTTTTTGGTAGAATAAAAATTTCCGCCCTCTGCAGAGCTAGGATGCTGTTTGTACTTCGTACAAACAGTTAAGCTAGAATGAAAATATTAATAAATATATAAACGTTTAGAATATATCAACAATTACTAAAAGTGAAAGACCAGATTGGCAAGCCGTCATGGATTATGTAACCAAAATATACATTTTATATAAAAAAGAAGTTAAAATTAAACATTGATTTTAGTTATAAATAAGTATTACTCATATTCTTTAATTGTACTAATCAATGTATAGAACAATATAATATAACTAGACCCGCTCTACGCCCTAGACCAGGGGTGGGCGAAGATTGAACAATCGGTGGCCAAATCTGTCTAGCGAAAATTCCTAGAGGCCACAACAAAAAATAAAAATAATTGTTGCTCTTAAAATTACAAATACTTATCATATTTTCTTTCTTAAGATCATATTGAACAAACAGCCCATTGACTTGATTATAAACATCCAATCCTCGAGCCTGTCCAGTGATCGTCTGCATACCTAAAAATTTTTCAAAAAGATTAAAATTTTGATCTATAACTTTGGCAAATATAAGTAATTGGGCTGAATCAGTCGCATCTGTTGATTTATGAATAGCCAATGAAAAGTTTGTTGTTGTATGAGAAAGTAAATCGAATAGCTTTTT
>LWCA01000379.1:0-30121 GCA_001642005.1 Intoshia linei | reverse complement strand
AAGTTGTTTCCCTGATGATCATTCTGATGCATCTGGTCATTATTCATATTGTTTGGATCAAAATCATTATATCCGTTGTTATTGGAATCATTTTGATGATAACAATCGTTATTCTTAAAATTGTGGTTATTATTTATGTTTTGAGGACCAAAGTTGTTTCCCTGATGATCATTCTGATGCATCTGGTCATTATTCATATTGTTTGGGGCAATTCCATCTGCTCTATTATTTACGGAGTCAAATTGTTCAAGAATATTATTGATACCCTTTTCTGCAAGTCGATTACCTTATTTGTATATATATATAATACATATATTTACCTTTTATTGATGATGCTGTTGTACAGTGAATAAAATAAATAAAATAGATGATTATTTTATAATTTCGAATCATTTTGTTCTATCGATTTGTATAAAAAGCAAATTGTAAAGTAAATTAATGTATTATTTGGTGAATGAAATTATATTTATACTTTTAAATCTTATTTTATTTGAAATTTTTATTAATTAGTCCATTTTCTACCTTATAATGACCATTGGACAGTATAACTATGTCAGTGTAATTGTTGTTTGTACTATATTCTAATTTTTTAATTAAATCCAATTGACCATAGAACATATCAAGATCAGATATTACAGAATTTCATTAAATATGTATTTTTTATTCACAATTTTGATTCATTAATTATTATACATATTTTAACATTAAGGTCAAATTTTAACACATATACCTTTATATATAAGGATAACGTATTATAATTAGGCGATTTTTTTTTAATCTATAAAAAAAATTCAACTTAAAAATCAAATTTATTTAACTTTATTAAGTTTTGTAAAAAAAATTCACGTAATAATGTTTTTTTCGTTTAATTTTTTTTTGAACAGTGATGAAATCTATTATTCGCCGTAATAATAATAGTTATGAGGTCTTGTCGGTTGTATCACCTCATTATATAAATTTTAAAACCTAATTATAATATATGGAAAAGTGTATTATTTGTTGTAGTACAAAAGACAAAATTTTTTAATATTATCTTTTAAAAATTTTATTTGTTTTGTTAGTAGGTGGTTTACAGTGCATTTTAATAATATAATTACAAATTCAAACAATGTGATTACAAATTCTAATAATACAATTAAAAGTTCAAACAATACAATTATAGATGCCAAAATTTTTTCTACATTATTGTATGATCCAGTTGTGAAAAACCGACCACTTTTTAAAAAATTTCAAGATTTTGATTACTCTTACGTTTTTATATATAAATGACTTGTGTGACTATGCAAGAAATAAAAATTTCATAATAAAATTTAATAAGAAGCGGACCATGTTTTCAAAAATCTGAAATTTCATTAAAACAAAAAAAATTGCTGGAGGCGATTCGGATAGAAAAATTGCTAAAAAATAGATAAATGATTTTAAACTTAGCGATAAATTAATCTGATATTATAAATAAATCCATAATATTAAAGAAATTGAAACAATTAATTTTTAAACAGATATTACCTCTCAAAAATCCTATCAAATAATGAAACAATAAGTTGATTCTAAGCACTGCATAACAGCTGATATCATTTATAATTTGGACCTTGAAGTATATCTAAAATTCAAAAAAACCAGTGAGGAATCACATCAAAAAAAAAAAGAAGATATCAGTCTATATTTCAAATAATTTTGTAACCTTATTAACAATAAATTATGTTAAATATTTGTAAATTTAAAAGACAATTTTTATTATTAATGGGAAAATTTTTAAATTAATGAATATATTTTATAATTTAAAAAAATTAAATTATCCCGTCACTTAATTCTAACTCATCCCCTGGGGTGCCGGCAGCCCAGGTTAAGAATTCATGTCCTAATACATAGTTATATATATAATATTATATAGAGCAGAGAATCTTAACCGGTGCTATAAAAACTATTACGTAAATCTCCATGTAAGGAAATATTTGTTTTGTCACAAGATCTTAATTTTGTAGGTTTTATATCTTCAGCTTCACTGTAACTATCACTGTGAAAATGTGCAATAAAATTATCTTTGCCATACGTCTCCAATTGATTGTTTTCTTTGGGTGTGGTTTAACAGTTTATTCTGTAGTTTTATGTTTCGTTTTATCTTCTTTATAATACGGATTTAAAATTTTTGAGGGTTCAGACGTGCTATAATGCTCTTATTTAGTTTTAAAATTTAGAATATTCAAATTTACCATAGCCAAATTTTTTGGGAGGGATTTTTGGGATTTTTCTTTGGAGGGATGTTGTGTTGTAGTGATAAAACACTGATTTTGCATATACTTCAAAAATTTGATTTAATGTAAAATTTTAAGGTTTAATGTCGTGGTTGAATTTTACTGAAAGTATTCTTTTTATGACATTTTCATTCGTAAGAAATTTAGATTCACTAAATAAGAAGTGCAACATCATTCTTATTTATTTTGAAAACGAATACGAACGTATGCTAAGCGTCATGCAAAATGTTACTAGAAAAAATAAATTGACACTTTAATGTCCATATGTATTATTATCATAGGATATATGTAGTCAAATTATTTTTGATATATATTTATGTTCATGTTAAAATCAACAACAATAAAAAATTTGCACGTGATATCCTTACTTATATAGGTAATTATAATTATACAGGGTGATTGGTACATAACGCCCGATTTTAAATTGCACATAATGCGGCAAAACGTCAGATTTCAGATTCTAAGAAAGTTATACAAAGACAAATAATACAAAGACGAATAAAAGTGTATAATATAATTGATTAAGAATGTATTTAACAATAACAAAGAATAAATGAAAAGTTTTAAGAACGAACCTCAGTCTGTTTGACTCGAATGCTCGAACTGCCGACCTTCAACTACCAGGCAACGTCGCAAACGATCAGTCACTGAGCGGCACACTGTTTGACAAATATTAGCATTGATTGCTGAAATCTCCGTTGTGATTGTGTTTTTCAATACTTCAATGCTTCTTGGGTTCCTCCTGTAAACACATTCCTCCAAAAAGCCCCATAAGAAGAAGTCACATGTACTAAGATCTGAAGATCTGGGTGGCCATTCGATGAAGCCGCGACGGCTAATCCACCTTTCGCCAAACTTTTCATTTAACCATTCACTTGTTATCTTTCTTGTTTTAACCATGTCCCCATACTTTCACGCTATCAAGATAAGAAAATTAATTAAATTAATTTAATAGGAAAAACTTTAAGTTTTCAAACCCCAAAGTTTTTAAAATCAAAATCGGGCGTTACTTACCAATCACCCTGTATATGTAAGTAAGGTGTGTGTGTTCTACTTTATTTTAATAACTATTAGTCTTAGAATTTTATAAAGTGCACATTTCAATTACAGTTTTTTCCGGGACGTATAATAAGATAAATTTCAACCTCCCAAACTTACATCTTACAAATCAAAAACCCCAATTGTCCTTTTTTTTAAAAAATCAAACAAGTTGGAGAATTTAAAAAAATATATACGCTGATACAGATTTTAAAATCATAAACATTATCATAACTTTAAATTTAAAAAAATTATATCTTCAGGGCCAAAACCACAAATTACTTTTTTTTTAATAAAACCGCCCTAGAATTTAAAAAAATTTACATGTGGTACAGTTGTACCCTGTTAACACACACAAAAAATTTTAATCCGAATAAGTGACGACTTCACGGTCATAAAAGCATTTTAGTATTCATATATTTTTTTTCCCAAATATTTTAAAATAAAAGAAATATTTTTATTTATTATTTAGGAACCACTCGTTTTAAGCAGAGGCGTATTCAAGGGGATGCAGAAGGTGCAGTTCCACCCCTAAATTTTTAATTAATGTTTTGTAAAATAACTGAAAAATGCTTTAATTTATTAAAACAATATAGATGGCGCGTAACATGACATGAACAATTGATCATGTGATTTGATGCTTTTTTTTACATGCACATCTACATCTACAATAAATAAACTTTTAAGTGAAATTAAAAGAGACGCTCCAAGACTAGAAATCAAACTAGACGCCTTGATATTAAATTAGACGTCCTAAAAAATTTTTTGCCTTTGGCGTAGTTAAATATATTGCTCGCACCCCATTAACTAGCCTCTTGGATCCGCCGCTGTTAAGGATTGATAATAGTGAATAATAGAATTTTTAAGTTAGATTTTCAACATGAATTTATTTTTTTGGTAGAATAAAAATGTGCCTTCGGTAGAGCTAGGTGACGTTTGTACGTCGTACATAACAGTCAACCTAGTTAAATTATAATTAAGATTATATTTTTAATAAATTATGTAAATATTCAAATAACATCATATAACACATAACATATGTGTTTTTTTCCGAACTAACCATATTTTTGACCTCGGGACATAGATTCTACAGTGCGTAATTTATTATACAGTACTATAAACTATGTAATAAGTAAAGCGATTATTTTTTAACTAGGGCAAATTTTGATATGTTCATACGCATCAAATTACAATCACAATGATAATAATTTTACGTGTATTAATTGCATAATTAAAATTTGATTAAGTTGATAAAGTTAAATAATATTTGTCAAAAGTTAAATTTTATTTTTAAAAGTTAAATTATATTTTCAAACATTAATTTTGTTTTATACAATTTCGTTTAGTTTTGTACTTTTATTTTATGCATGATTGTAGTAAATAAACTTATTATTTATTTTTATATCAACAAATAATGTACATTTTATACATCTTTATTACGACTTAAATTTGGGATCGAAAACCTTTTGCATCTAGTGGACCACTTTTCTATTTTTTACAGATGTATTAGAAATAGTGGATATGACTAACGGGATACTAAATTTAAAAAAGGTTATGAAACCCTGAATTAAATATTTACGGACATAAGACGGGCATTTCACAACAAAACTATCTAATAATGGCAATACAATTATGTTTTAAAATTTATATAATGGTGCTACAGCCGACAAGGCCCCAGAAATATTATTATTATGGCGAATAAGAGATTTCATCACTGTTCAGAAAACAATTCAACGAAAAAAACACTACGTGAATTTTTTTTCCCAAAAGTTAATAAAGTTAAATAAATTTGATTTGTAAGTTAAATTTTTTTGTTTTTATATGCTAAAAAAAAATCACCCTAGTAATAAGTAACAATCAGAAGGTATTTATCTTTTAAAATAAAATCAATGCAAATAAATATTTTTATAGAATTCATTTCCAAGTCTAATTAACTACAACATTGAATGTGGATCATTAATAATAAATCACTATTATTTTTAGATAATGGAACACAAACATAATCCACATTATTCATTAGTAATGAATTATTACACTAATCCATTATACAAATAACTATGACAAACATTTGAATTTATTTAAAACATGAAAATTCAGTTTTTTATAAAGTATTTAATTTAAAATCTTGAAATTTTTAAAAAATGGTATCCAACATCTCTCAACACAAACTAACACCTCCTTATTTCGATGCCCTTGTAGAATTTAAAATAAGACTAGAAAAATTGTCGTCAGATGGGATCTATTCACGGCACAAGTATAATATCATTGTAATCATAACTTGTATAATCTACATTTAGTGGATTCGGCGTAAGTGTAAGATTACATTCCAATAAACAAATATCATGCGATCAAGTGTTATTGGAAGGTCAAGATTTGGGTAGATGATCAAAATTTACAATTTTAATAATGTAATGAAATTTTTAGTGTCAACCTTGTTTTTCATAAATAGTGACGTTCAAGACATGGAAAACTCTAAAAATACATCTGGTCTAATTTTATTTTGCTCAAAATTGCCATTTTCACATGATCTAGTATGATTATTTTAACTTTATAATTATTAGTTTAGACAAAAAAACATCAATTATGTACTTTTCATTTCTATTTATGATGGTCAAAGGTAATAACTTTAAATAAATAGATTTGTATGTTAGGGCATTTGAAAAAATTGCGTGGGTATACCATTGATACCAGGGCTTCTCACATTTTTTAACTCACGACCCCTGTTCATCAAAATAATATACATGTTATTAAAAAAATTACTAAGTTGGTAGCCTAAAAATGTACACACAATGATTGGAAATAAAGACATGAAAATAACGCTTATAATTAACTAAAAATAATTATGTACATTTTAATGATATGTACGTAATTGTTGCTTTTTACATAATAAATTAAATTGAGGCTTAATGTTTGTGATTGTTGGTTTTAGAACCATTTCTATATCTTTAAGACTGGATATTTTGTCTTTATTGCGGTCAAGTGGTAGAAAACGGAAGAAGAATCGTTATAGCTATTTTTGATAGAGATGGAAATTCTTCTTGTACCTCTAATTCTAAGTGATCAACGTGACTGATTTCATCGAAAAATGGACTTTGTATACAATTAAATGTATTATTGTTTAATTCCGGTAAAAAATATTTTGTGAAGTTGGTTTGTAAGTTCTATAAGTGTTCAATAATTACAACCTTGATAGAATCTATATTCAATGCATTATCAGCAATATTTGCTGTCTTAAAAAAAATTTCATATTGATTTTTTTCAATTTTATTTTTCCATAATATTAATTATATAAATTAATACTTAATTAACATATATATTAATTTTATAAAGCCCATAAAATTAGATTTTAATTTAAAAATATTAGTATGGTCTCCTTGAAGTGAAATATTCAATTCATTTAATTTTTCAAATAAATCTGACAATTAATATAATTTGCACATCCAATTTGTGTTTTGAAAAAATTTTCCTAAGTTGGTTATTTTCCGACAAAAATAGAATAAGTTCACTTTTTAACATTAATAGACATTTTTACGCTCTTCCTCTTGAAAGCCATAAATTTGCAAAAAGTCGCGTATTAAGCGCGCGAGTTTTATAAAATTAATGATTTTAGTTGAGTCTAGTAAAACAGAATTCAAATCCTCTGAAATTTTTTTAGAGACGAGCGCTTCTCGGTGAATCATGCAATAAGTAAAATTAATAGGATTAATACACGTTGATCTAACTTTAGAATAAAATCCATTCAGTCTACCACTCATTGCAGCTGAACCATCAGTACAAATACCGATGCAATTATTCCATTTAAGACCGAACTCATTGAAAAATTCATCAACTTTTAGAAAAATTGCCTCTCCCGTCGTGTAATCATTTAACGATCTGCAGAATAATAAATCTTCACGAAAGCTGTTATTATAAGACAAATTAAAACAACAACAACGAATACTAAAAGTAATATTTTTATTACTTAATTTATTGAAACTTATTACCATATTTTTAATATCAGTTGATTCGTCCAACTGAATTGCAAATTTCGAATTTGAACCCTCTCAGTGAGTTGATCCAACTGATTTTTGCTGATATGTGCAATCCTTCTTCAATAGTGTCATTTGAAAGTGGAATTTTTTTTAATTGGTTAGCGTAACTTTGTCCGAAAATAATCTCATTTATTCTAATCGCTAATGGTAAAGTAAATTCTTCACCGATAGTAAATGGCTTACTCGTTTTGGCAATATAATACGATGCTTCATAATATGCTAATAAAAATTTTTCTTGTTAGTACACCTGTGTTTCAAACGACGATTTTTGCTTTTCAAATGATTCTAATTTTAAAAAATTCAATAGGTTTATCAGCGTACATAGCATGCTTTGACTTCAAATGTTTTTTTAGTTTTGAGGGCTTCATACTTTCGTTTGCTAAAATTTCATTACATACTATACAAAACAGGTTGATCTTCATTATTTTGAATTGATGTTGTAAATCCGTATTGTAAAAAGGATTTACTGTATCTCCTTTTTCGGTTTTTTGTTTTATTAGCCAATGTTTTCATTGATATATTAACGTTTTTATAGATGAGTTTTAGTGATGGAGTAATTATTTAAATTTTGTAAATGACAAACGGGATATTCAAATGAGTGATAATTTATGAAAATTTAAATTTAAATTAAAGTTTTTTACTTTAAGTTTAAAAAAACAACAATGTTAATAAATTTTCTTGCGACCCCTAGTTTGAGAAGCCCTGATCTATACAATATTAATATATGTAATTCAATAAGTGTATTAAGTTATTAGTAACATAACATTTAGTTACTATTATGTTAAAATTAGAAAAATTAAAACTGAGCTTTATGCGAGGAAATAGTGAATTATGATAGTTATTTAGATCAACCGTGATTTTATGTTGAATGCCATGTTCTCATTAGAGCCGTCTTAAGCCACTTCGTGGCCCTGGACTAAGAAAAGGGCCGGAGGCCCTTTAAAGTTTTAAACAAAGCGAAAAACCATGTGGAGCAAAGCTATAAAAAAAATTTAAGGCCCCTTTTTAGAAAACGGGGCATACGGTTGGTTGGAGACTTAGAGTCTTATTTCATTGAGTATTAATAAAAGCATTAAAAGATATTATGTAGGTTTCTGGTTTATTTTTTACTTTACAAGTTTACTTTTTCATTTGAAAATATGCACCATGCAGTCACAAAAAATTTTTGACAATTCTTTACAAATGTTGTTTTCTCACTTTTTCTGAATGAGATCAGATATGATATTATCAAAACTGATATCATTCTCAATTGACATTAAGGAGGAGCGCATTCAAATGAGGTTTATATTGAAATTGGGCGCCTCTTTCTAAGATATAAATGTAAATTACTTTTATTAATTTGAGGCCTTTTTTAATGAGTGGCCCTGGGCTACAGCCCATATTGCCCATGCCTTAAAATGGCTCTGGTTTTCACTTAACATTTTAGATTTAGTTATAGCTAACGTATTTATACTTTTAAACGACTTTAAACCGTGAATAAAAAATAAGTAGTAAAGTGTTTCAAATTTTGTCATTGGTAACAACTTTAGGTTACAATTTGTGAAGTTTACACATGATACCAAAAAAAATTTTTCATCACTATTTTATGTTATATTCAAACATTGTTTATGTAATTTCTGAAATCGCAAATACTCGATAACATGCCCGATCGTTAATATTATATATATTAATATATGAGTATGTTGTGTTAATATGTCAATAATAATATATATTAGTCTGGTCTTTCGAGAAAAAATTTTGTTACACTTTGATTGTATACATGGAATTAATGCAGTTCGTCCTTTAATGTGCAATAACATTCGAATTATATCTTTTCAAATTTCCGTTTTTGCTCGACTTGTATGCATTCCTCTTACCACAAATGTTGATCTTTTGGCTTTTGGAGAAAAATATAATATAAGGTTAGAATGTGTATGTGTTAATTATATGTATAGTTGTCCAACAGATTCAAATGACATACATGATCAGCTTTGGCATGCATACATATTTTTACTACTTTCAAGCAAACCATTAAAACCTAATCCATCATTTAGTTTTACAAATGATGAATTTCCGGTTTCTAAATTTTAAAATAATAGTTTTATATGGTTTTAGTTTATCAATATAGATTTCAATCAGATTATAAAAAATATATATTTTATTTGCGAAATACTTAATACTATTTTTTTATCTATGGAAAGTTTCAACACAAATGTAGAAAACCACTATTCTCAAAATGATAATTCCCCAATACAACGCAATAAATATACTGGTTTGTTTAAAAAATTTATTGTCATTGTCATTGTCAAAATTATTGTTTTTATTGTCATTTAGATCCCATTGACATGCTTGAAATGCAAAAAGAATTGGAGGTGGTCATTTATTTTTTATTTTACAGATATCCCTAAATAAATTAAAATTTCTATATGTATTGATTCACCAAAAATTTTAGACTGTCCCGAAAATAAACGTATACCCTTTTTAATAATTAAAGTACAGTTTTTTGTTTTTAAGAAAAATTTATAATAAATATGGATTTTGTGAAACATTTTTTTGGGGTATACTTGGTAGGTACTCTGTAACACATGCCTCATTGGTAAAGTAAATTTATTTATATTTAGAAGATGAAAAAAATGACCTTTTCCAAGTGTTCCAAATTTATCGTGGACATTTTTACTAAATTTAATATTAAAAATATTATATACTGGAAATATTTAAGTTTTAAACTTCTACATGAAAATGGAGTCCAACGCTACCTTCTACTAGAATACTATAAATGGCGAGTATGTTAATATAATTAATGATATGAAATTTTGCAGTTTGGTATGTGGATGATAAATGCATGATGCAAAATTCAGAAAAAATGTTTTAAAACCATTTAAACCGCCTAGTAAAACATTTAAAAATTAAAAACCAGCAAATATAGAGGAATAAATAAAATTAATAATTTTATATCTACTGATTCAAATAAGAGGCTTAATTTCTAGAAAAATACGTGGATATTTATTTTATTTTTATAGGGAATATAATTTTAACGGGATCAAGGTATAAAAGAGAAAAATACAGAGCACACCCTTTTAGAAAACAAATTGCAAAACCGTTTTTGCAACGTGCAAAAACAAATACAGTCAGACCTCTTAATACCGCCGTTTTGGGTTTTCGATATTTATGGCGGTATTGAGAGGTCTGACTATATATAATAATTATGGAGTAGCCATGTCAAACTCAAATACGTGACGGGCCGCATTATTTTTAAAATTTATAGGTGGACCGCATCATAAAATTTTGTATCATCATCTTTTGAAACCATTATACTATGAGTCGAGATCATTGTCAAATACAAAGTGTGTATTGAAAGTGAGGTCAAACAGATAATCGAAATCGAATATGTTAGTAGTTTGAGCGGCCATTGTTTTATTGGATTTATATCCATTGCACAATATTGATTTTTTCAAATTAATGTTGGAATGATAAAATTAGAAGTTTAGTTTGATATGACTTGCACATATTTTTACAAATTTAGAATTAATTTTTAATTATTATTAATTAATAAGCATGATTTTAATCGTACAATTGATATCATTAAATATGGTCTTCTCGCAGTTTAGGTTTGCAAATGATGATAAACAATTCATTTTATACATGTACGAAGTCGCAGCGGGCCGTACTTTATTTTGAAAAGGGCTGCATGCGACCCCGGATCGCTAGTTTGATACGGTTGTTATAGTGTATATTATATGTTATATACTTTTGCCGAGTTGGTCTGTATAATAATTTCTAATAGGCTCATTTAATGACAAACTATACATTTGTTCACCAATACTCAATTGATAAATTACTTTGTCCATATGAATCACATGGGTTTATTATTTTTTTTGTGTTAAATTTAGTTTATTTTAGTAGTTACAATAATAAAATTAGAAAAAGTAAATGCTTTCGAAATTTCGAAAATTTTCCTATAGAGTCCACAATGTATGACAACGACAAGGACACTCAACCAATTCTTTTCATACATCAGTTTGTTAAAGGTATGTATTTTTAAATGTTAATTAACTAAACTCCACATTTTTTAATTCTACAAATTTACATAGGTACAACTCCCATCTTACTTCACCTTAATATTTTTGTTTAATTAGAATCTAATGTTTATATAATTTAAATTAGTGCTTCTCAAACTTTTTTCAGCATTCACCCCCAGTNTCAATAAAATAAAAATAATTATATAGATTTTAATGATACATATGTACGTAATTTGTTGCTTATTACATAATAAATTAAATTTAGGCTTAAGGTTTGTGACTGTTGATTTTAGAACCATTTCTATATCCTTAAGAAGAGAACGATATTTTGTCTTTATTGCGGCATATTTGAAAAGGCTGATTCACATACTTAAGTGGTAAAAAACGGAAAAAGAATCGTTATAGCTATTTTTGATAGAGATGGAAATTCTTTCTCCATTAAAAGCCAAAAAATATCTAATGATTTCTGTTTAAATAGAATTTTAAAACATGCTATGTACGCTGATAAACCTATTGAATTTTTTGAAAGAAAATTAGAATCATTTAAAAAGCAAAAATCGTCGTTTGAAACACAGGTGTACCAACAAGAAAATTTTTTATTATCATCGTATTATATTACCAAAACGAGTAAGCCATTTACTATCGGTGAAAAGTCTTTTTAGTCTTGAGGGCTTCATACTTTTGTTTGCTAAAATTTCATTGCATACTACACACAGATATTGATTTTCATTATTTTGAATTGATAAAATGCTTTTTCGGTTGTTTGTTTTATTAGCCAATGTTTTCATTGATATATTAACGTTTTTATAGATAACGTAATAGAGTAATCATTTAAATTTTGTAAATGACAAACGGGATATTCAAATGAGTGATAATTTATGAAAATTTAAATTAAAATTTATTTATAGATACATTTAAATTTTTTACTTCAGGTTTAAAAAAACAATAATGTTAATAAATTTTCTTGCGACCCCTAGTTTAAGAAGCCTTATCTAAATTATACGATATTAAATGATTTACGAAAATAAATAGTCAATTAACCTTTTCCAAGCCACATTAATTATATACGCCTTAAAATATATCAATCCTATAAATTACTAAAAGTACCTTTTAGGGGTGCGAAACACTCATAGCAGCGTCAATTTAAAAAAATTATTTTTATAAAAATTTAGTATAGATTTAAAATTAAATTGGTGATTATACGCAATAGCCTCAAAAATATCATTATTGCTATTCATTTTGTTTTCTTTTAATATGGTCTAATTAGAAATGAATAATAATCATTATTGTAAACAACTATAATAAAAAAAATCTTCAAAACCTTGGTTTGGTTAAAAAAAGGTTAGGTTAAAAAAAATTTATGTAAAAAATTACAAAAAAAACTGTACAAATTGACGTATACTCCATTAACATAATTATTACCGTTAATTTTTAGAAAAAGTAAAAATCAGCAATATTACTGTCAATTTGTGCTAAATGTTACTGGCAATTTTTTAAATCTACTGCTAATTTTCTTATTTCTACTGCTAGTTTAAATTATTACAATTATAATTGCATCTAACTTTTCCAGCACCCAAGAAGACTGTTAATAATACCGTTAATAATGGCCAGATTAATGATCACAATAAGAGGATTATACTCTATATACAAATAAAATTATAATCATCAGTATAATTTTTGATATACTGATAAAGTATTGTATTTATTAATTTATCCAACGTATAATCTAGTAAAGTAAAATTAATTATTTGGAAGGTTTTCAAATACTAATAATCCGTTATATAAAACATTAAATAAATACAAAATGACTGTTTAAACAAAATTTCAAAGTTAAAATTAAATTAATTTAATGTTGTACGAAAAAATAAAACACTTTTCTTTCGATCTAGACTACACCTTGGCCGAATTCATATACGATGAATTAGAAGACGTAATAATGATATTAACATGGTATATCATTTTAAAATTAGAACATTGTAATGTTCGCAATACAAGTGTTGAAAAAGTTGGACCCTTATCGTTATAACGATATGCAAAATCTATCAAAAGAGGAAAGAAAAACATTTCAGTAATTTTAGTTGAATCCAAATTGTGGAAAATGATTAAAATGTAAATGATATTTACATTTAGTTCATACGGTTTGGTTTTTTCTTATTCAGATGCTCATATATTACAAATTGGAGAAAGTGGTGTAATCCAATCGTAATTTTGTCTATTTTGTTTTTAAAATAAAATTGAATTAGGTATTGTGGACTAAAAAAAAATAAAAATTATCAAATTACCGAAGAAAATCAGACCGGTAAATTTTCATTCTTTAATAAGTTACTTTAATTATAATTGTCCTCTAACGATAAATACCGTTATAATTATCATTATCAAATATGCACGTTTTTGACACTTTCAATGTAATTAACGCTATTAATTTTAACATTACTTTCATATTTTAGATTGGGAATACATTCACTCACCTTTTGAAATAGTATTGGTACCTGTATTTGCATTAATGACGCAAACTTATATTGATAAGGTACACTACAGCGTTTCGTATCTATCAAGTTTATTCAACGACTTCATGTCTGATTCAAACAATAAATACATCAAAACATTCTTCAAATTGTACTTAATTTTTTATTTAGGGAGAAGTTCCTAATGGCCATCTATTAAAAAGCCATTTTTTATCAATGATGAACAGTGTCTATAGAGGTAATTTTAAAGTTACATGTACTGTAGTTATTTTCAGCATTTTTATGTAAATTATCTAAAAAAATGCAAATTTAAGAAAATAGTTATTGACCTTCTACAAACAATAAGACGCAACAAAAATTTTAAGATATTATTAGACTCATTATAATGTATACAATGTGTTATGTAAAAATTAATTTTAACATGAATATTATTATTATTATATATATAAATAATCATTATTAGATATTGATTATTAATATATACATTATTCTAATAATTTCTACTCTTAATTTGGACCGGTTGAATCAATAACCACAATGCGTAACTCGTAAACACAATTTCGATTATTTTGTTCAATTTAAAATTGATATGATTACTTTAGAATCCTACTTAAAATATTCCACCAAAAATGTTTTCAAAATATTGAAAAAATGCAAGAACAAAACTATTGAAACACTAAAAAAATTAAAAAAATTGGGTTGCTCTCTAAGTATAATCACAGCCGCTTATGAAGATTGGTGTGTTGCTGCGTTAGATTATATTTTTGGGTAATGTTACTAATATTCTAACAAATAGTATTAGTAATAACACCCATTCCTATGTTGATTTGTTGAATTATTACTAAACTGTAATAAATTATTGAAATGTATACTTTAGTGAAAGACAAGTATGGGAAAAGTTATTTGATATAGTGGTAATACAATGTTATAAAAGAAAATTTTTTAGTGTGCCTAAAGATACAAAGATTGATCATAGATGTAATTATTTCTGTTTTTTGATTATTTGTGTATTGATTGCTCTAATCCAGTGGTATTTATCCAGAGGTGCATAATCAATTTTTGGAGCCATACGTTTAAAAAGGTTAAGAACCACTGCTCGAATTAATTTATTTTTGTTAATAAAATAATGGAGTCTATGTACCAAAAAGGTTTTTAGGAACCCAGCTAAATTGATAGCGTACATGGCTTTATTTTTGAATTTTTAGCGACCATTTCGAGGATCTTCTAGCACTGTCTTTAGTTGGTGAAAGGGATTTTTTTGTATGTTTTTACTTTTGATTACAGATGTTACAGATATACAATTTTTAAAATTGTATCGAAACATATAGGCAAAATTGATATAAAAGTCTTTATATATTCAATGAATATAATAATACTAGGTTGATGGGTATGTACTACATACAAACAACACCTAGCTCATGAATAATTTTAGTCCTTCAGAAGTCAAAAACTCAATTTCCCCTTTTGTTTAATAATAAAATCAGCTTAAAAATTTAATAAAACATAAATTCTGGTACTCGTTTTAAAATCATTAACATTATCGTATAACTCAGCCCCAGAAACACACACGTTCAAAGTTGTATTACTTTTAGTAATTTGTTATTGTAGTTTTAATTTAAAATTTAAACAAAATGTTTTGTAAATGA
Organism: Intoshia linei; assembly: GCA_001642005.1. Taxonomy (NCBI): domain Eukaryota; kingdom Metazoa; phylum Orthonectida; family Rhopaluridae; genus Intoshia; species Intoshia linei. The sequence goes on along the minus strand of LWCA01000379.1, from coordinate 14,691 downwards.
TAATTTGATATTTAAAAATTGCGTAGCAATGAAAAAAATCCGAAGAAATGAATTATACAGATTTTCACCCATATTTCTTTATTGGAAATTTGTAGACGTTCAATGCCCTTTATTTTGAAATTGTAGGATCAATATTTACATTTTCAATTTTTATTTTAATTGAAATATTTTATAAATAATGGTTGAAAATATATTAAAAATTATTTTTTATTGGGAATATGTAGATTTTTGGGGTTCAAATTTTGTATTTATATTAACTGGCATAAGCTCTATCACATTAATCTTCTCTTTTTTTCAATTTTCGGACCGTTAATTATTTCACATTTTTTGTTTTAATAAAATAATTTAAAAAAAAAATATGAATACTAAAATGATTCTTTGACCGTGAAGACTTACATAAGACAGTCACTCACTCACTCACTCGTCTACCGTTTGTGTGTGTTAACAGAATACAACTGTACCACCTGTAAATTTTTTTAAATTCTAGGGCTGTTTTAATTAAAAAAAAGAGTAATTTGTGGTTTTTATCGTGAAGATATATTTTTTAAATTTAAATTTATGATAATATTGATGATTTTAAAATCAGTATCAGAGTGTATATTTTTTTAAATTCTCCAACTCATTTGATTTTCAAAAAAAGGACAATTGGGCTTTTTGATTAGTAAGATGTGAGTTTAGGAGGTTAAAATTTATTTTACTTTCACTCCGGCAAAAACTGTAATATAATGTGGACTTTATAAAATTCTAAGACTGATAGTTATTGAAATAAACGATAACACACACTGACAAACAAAGCATATTATATAAGTAAAGATTCATATATTGATAAATATTTTAGTTGTGAAATCAAATCAATCTTCAAAATTAGTATTTAAAGGAAGTATAAATTATTTGAATGAAATGATGGGCATTAACAAAAATAACAGAGTAATGTATTAATTTGTTAATTGACAATACAGTGGCGACAAATTAAGCGGACCATGTACCAGTTATAAAAAAAGGGACCACCTTTTAAAAAATATATACATTTTCATTATTGTCAGTTCTTTAATATAAAATTAATTGTATCCAGGCAAAAACTAGACTTTCGACCAAAAAAAGCGGCCCATATGCACTGAAAATCTAAATAAAATGTAAAGCGTTACCATGTAAATATATTGTTAAAGATTCAATTGTATAGATATCTATGTTTATATGGATAAAAAACCTAAAAACATCATAGAACAGTTGCTATAAAGCGGACCACCTTTCCAAAATGAGTTCCGCTTAATCTGTCCCTAGTAGGTCCCGTTGTATATCAAATATTAATTTAAATTTGTAATTATTTTATTATATTAACATGTAAATTTAGGCAATATATTTTGGTGACTCATTAGAATCTGACATTGTTAGTGTCTCAAATATTCAAAATTGGCAAAATTGTTTCATATTTAATGATACTCATTTTAATGTATAATTTATAAAAACTTTAAAAAAAGATTAAAAATAATTATAAAATTATATCCGTGAGGACGCCTATAATTGTTCGACAAAGTTCGAGATACTTTTAAAATTTTTCTATAAAATTTTTTTCAATGTGTGGCTCTAATTTTTTTACTTGTACAGGGGTACCTGAAAAGTTTGACCACCGCTAGCCTAAGCAATATACGATGGGATCAATATTTGTGTATATTATGTTCATTAATCATAATCATTGTGTATTATTGAACAATTCCAAGATAATGTCAACAGAATTAAAATTTTTCAATTCAAAATCAAAACTATCGGCCAGTTTTTTCTATAGTGGATTCAATAATATTTAATAAATATCAATAATGGATCCCAGTTTTTTGATAGAGTCAGGACATGGTCCATATCGGCCAATTTGGCAACTCTAACTTATTTATGGATCATATATTATGATTAGGGCCAGTGCCGAACCTAACAAACCAGAGATGCAACTTTTGGGTAGGGGTGGTGGGCTCGATGAAATTTTTGTAAATGTAAATTTGTAAAATTATTGCTCGCCATGTGTTTGGACCACACTGAGTCAAATAAACACGAGTTAATTGGTATCTTCAAATAATTAGACGTCTAACCGCAGTTGAAAATTCTTTTTGTATATAAAAATTTATTTATTAATAACCTCTAAATACAAATAAAGAGACATAATTATGTTATGTTAAAATTTAACAGTTAAACAATTAATTAATACTATGAAAAATGCCTAATCAGTATTCTGCATTGTTTAAAATAGTTAGTAATGATATTTAATAAGTTTTTTTGTGAGGGGGTACAATATACTCAGTACATGATTTTTAATTTTTTTGAAAAGTTGAAAAAAAAAACAGAAAAAGTTGCAATTAGTTGCCTATATTATAATATTAATTATATTAATATTATTATATATGTAGTATTTCACGGACATAATAATGAATACTCGAAAATACTATTTTTATTAATTTTTATATTTTATTAGACCTATAATAATAAATTCATATTATCAAAAGAAGAGTTTAAACTTTCAAAGTATTACTTAAATGCTAAAAAATATGCCAACTGTATAATACCTTCAATAGATACGTTTATAGAGAAAATTGCAGAGACCAAGAGTAAATTTTAAGAATCATTACAGTATAATAGTTGTTCCCTAAAAAGTACGACCTACTACAATGTGAGTAGTAGTATTAGTGTAACATTAGTATACAAGAAACTTATTGTAATATAATAAATTTAGATATTTCAAATTTCGATTTAATGTCTATGGAACTGTGAAACAATATTGTTTTTAAAATAAAGATTAACTAAAATTGTATATATACAATCTTCTATAATATATTTATAGAATCTATATGTATTAGTATATATGAGTGAAAACCTATATAATTCATTCCTTCGAAATTTTTTTCATTACTACGCAATTTTTTATTCTCATTTTCAAAACATTTTGTTTAAAATTTAAATTAAAACTAAAAAAACGAAGTACTAAAAGTAATACAACGTTGTTATTGTCATTTTTATATATATAGATAAATCATAAATACAAACATTTATTTTTAAAGCATTATTTTAAATTATTGATAATTAATATAATATTGGTCAAATTTATCTCAAATCCTTTACTTATATAAAAATGGATGTCTATATGTGTTAGTGTGTGTAACCATTTATTGAAAAAATTGACAGTCGCAGGATTTAATAAAACCCAATTTCTAATACAGTTCATCCCAGGACGTGTTTGTATCTATTTTTATGTTTCAAAATTTGAGTCTTTTAGGGTCAAAAACACAATAATCTCAGCCTTAGAAACGCATACCTTCATGGTCAAAACCCTAAATTACACTTTATTTTAAAAATGAAATATGTCCTAAAATTTTTTTAAACATAAACTCTTGGATAGTTTTTAAAATCCTCCATTTTTATGTACCGTCCTGAAGATATTAAATAAAACAAAGTGTCATCAATTGACCTGGCAGAAATGTTGACCATATAGTTAAAAAAATTTATGAATATTTGAATTTCCAGTGCCAACACTTTGTGCAATCCAAGATTATCAATTGTATTCACTATTCAATTGCGTTTCTTAAAAAACTTGAAACCTGTAAAAATAAACTTTAACAATAAAGTTGATTACAAATTACTACAATGTTGAGGACATTTTGTTCAAAGTTAAAGGTGCATATAATTTGCTTAAAACTAGTTCTAACCACTATTTTAGTATAACAACCTATCGAATTCAGTTTCCCGATGTCTAACTACCCAACCAAAAAAAACAGTTACAATAAACTACCCAGAAACCAAAGTATCAAAATTAGAAAACGGACTTAGAGTTGCTTCCGAAGACTATGGCTTGCCGACTTCAACGGTATTACATTTAAAATGTAACTCAATTTAATGGTAGATTGGACTATATATTGACGTCGGGAGTAGATTTGAAAATTCTGAGAATAATGGAACTTGTCATTTTCTGGAACACATGGCTTTCAAAGTAATTTATGTTTTTAAAATTTAAATGTAAAATAATTTATTATAACAGTACAGTGCTTCTAAAATTATCGTATTGTCGTACGTTTTAACTACAAGATTTGTGGGTCTCTTTTTTTTAAATATTCTAATTAACCCACTAATTAATATAACCATCAAAATACAAAAAATGTGCATAACTATATGAAATATTTGCAAATTTTTACATTTCTCGGATCAACATGTGTCAATCGCTTAACTTTATCTTGTCATCGTTTTAATTTTAATCCAACGATTTAATTCATTACAAAATGTGTAGGGTACAACAAATCGAACATCCGAACAATTGGAACTTGAAGTTGAAAATATGGGTGCTCAATTGAATGCATATACTAGCAGGTTTAAAATTGAAATTTTTTTTATTCTTTTTATTTTTTTAGAGAACAAACTGTTTATTATGCCAAATGTTTTTCAAAAGATATACCAAAAGGTTTTATTCATCAATTTGACTAGTTTATCTATTTTGTGATAAAACCTATTTATAGATCAGGAACATTTAAAATATTCAATTAAACTTTATCTACATTTTTTGGGGTTAATTATGAGGATTTCAAACATCACTAAAAACCAAAATAAATAAACTATAATTTCATTTCAAAAACAATAAAATGGTTCATAAAACACTGTAAACTCATTAAATGACTTACAACATAGAAACTGAACCAAAGCTTATTATACATAATATAAAGTTATATTTATCTTAACATTTTCGTATGAATTTCAATAATTACATTTCAGGGGGTAAATGTATTTTATGGATATAAAAAATTTTTGTAGCTTAAAATGAAAAATTAAATGGTTATTTTAATTAAAAAGCAACACCCTAATATTCAGTATATTTTACAAAATAAACAATAATTTTTATCAATAATTAACGGACTCTGCACTTTAAAAGCATTTCGGGTAAATTTTACCAACATAGAAATAAATATAAAATGAACTACTGATCTGTAAATATTCTATTCCTATCTTGTACTCTTTTTAATAATATATTTAGCTCTCGAAATTTTAACAGATATTGTTACAAATAGTGTATTAGGACATAATGAGATTGAACGAGAAAGAGGGGTTATTTTAAGAGAGGTTGAGGTATGTTTTGATTTTTATTTAATCTTATTTGACTTGTAGGAAATTGATATGAACGCTCAAGAAGTTTTATTTGATCAACTTCACGCTACAGCATTTCAAGGAACTTCTTTGGGATATACGATTCTTGGACCAACAAAAAATATTAAGTATACAAAATATGACCATATTTATTGAATATATTCGAGTTTTAATTGACAATGTATAAACCAACAATTTTTTTAATTAACTATTTTTCATGTTTATTTAAATTTTAAATTAAGTAACGGTGTTTTTTTTTGCTTTTTGCGAAAATTAATTATATAAAGTACATTTAAAATGTTTTGGTTAAATTGAAGCTTTACAGTATATATTCATTTACATTAGGTCAATCACCAAAAAGGATTTGTTAGATATAATTGGAACACATTACAAAGCCCCTCGTGTTGTTTTAGCGGCGGCCGGAGGTTATTTAAATTATTTTGTATGAATTATTAAATCATCAATTTCAAGAGGAATACATGTATACCGCCACAGAGACTTGGCGTGAGAAATTTTTCAGAGTAGACACAGTATAGGGCTACAAAGACACTATGCTTTTTTCTATGAAGCCCTCTTGATTAGACGAATTAGAAGAGTCAATCGTAACAATGGGTTTAATAAACACATTGTTAATATACATGACCAGTTAAAAGGGTGTATTTTTAAATTTAATTAGAAAAAAAATTATTTATTTTATATTGTTGAAAAAGTTTTTCAAAACACATAATATTGATAGATTCGTTTTTTAAACGCGTTCTACGTTTTGTAACGACATTAGAAGCAGTAGAGAAATTTCTTTTATTTTATGTTGACGTAGGTTGAACGGTCACAAGGGCTTCCTTTAATTTTAATAATCTTGATGATAGCGTTCCAGTTCGTAATAACTCCTAATATTTTTCAAAATAATATTGGAAAAGAGGATAATTCGCTTAAGCGTCAGTAATTTGTGGTTGGAATAAGAGGTTTTTAAAAAAAATATTGGAAAAAGGAAATTTTTCCATTAAGGGCTTTACTAATAATTTTTATATTTTTTTTTGTTTTATTTGTGGTTTGATGAAGTGGATTTTTTTTATAAGATTTCGTAAAATCGGATTTTTGAAAAGAATATCGGTTTAAGACAATTTTTCCATGAGGGCTTGAAATGGTATTTTTCATTAAATTTATTAGTGGTGGGATTTTTGAAATGGTAAATTTTAAATATTATAATATAATCATATTTTCATAGTAATAACAAACATAAATCAAATACAGGTATGTCTCAATTTTTTTTGGGAATTCCCGGAATTATTCCAAATTGAATAATTTATCATTACACTGGTACGAAAAATGAAACTTTTTTTATCGATAAACCCATATTAATACCATGTGACATCTATATCAGTGGCCACCAAACTTTTTGACATGGGGGCAGGAGTTACTAAAAAATATTCGCGGGTTAAATGGAAAATATACATGAGAGTATTTTAAATTACGATTTAAAGTTTAAGTTAATAAATTAATAAGTTTCTCATGATCTAGAAATGACAAGTCGATAGTATATATTTAAAATCTAAGTCGATGATATATGATAATTTTTAGGATATATCGGTGTATTTTGTAATAGATTAGTAATTCGCGTGTCGGATATTCATTTAAATTCAATTATTTGTCGTAGTTTGGTGGTCATTGATCTATATGAATAGAATGATATGCTAAAATATATAATAAAACCATTTTAAAAAATTTCCAGGATAAAATTATAATAACGAAGAAAAAACTTGCCAATTTTACTTCGTAACCGACGACGTTAATATGTATTATTTTTTGAATAATCTTAGCATCACTGATCGAACAAATTTTTCAAAGATTGAAAAAACCATGGCCGCTTGAATTTAAAACATATTTACGATTTTTTTCTCGATTGCGACTTATACAGTCTGCTAAAATATTCAACGCAAAATTTATATCACGTCTAAATGAAAAATTTAAAATGTCTGACTTTGATAGTTAAGATATTGAACTATACAAATATGTAATCCTAATGGGTGTCAAAGATGGACGTTTTGAAGTTATAATTAAATTCAAAAAATAACTCAAAAATATATTTAACGAAATTTTCATGTTTAAATTTTATTCGAACTTTTCGAAATCATTTAATAATCAGATAAAATTCGTAATTAAAATAGTAGCTGTATTTGTCTCAACATGGGTATGTGAGCAATTATTCTCATTTATAAAATTAACGAAAAAAATTTAAAGAAACACATTAACTGAGTGGTTCCCAAAAAAATATATTGTCGACCCCTTAACAGTATACAAATATTTTTAGAGGAGATCAATTAGTACAAAATAGTGAATATGTTTATTATATTATTATAACAGCGATTAAAAAAATGTTCTTTTAATATTACTTGTTTTATTTTCGTTATAAATCATACTTTAATATAGATGACAAGTTAACCCTAGTTACTAGGGTTAAGTATAGAAACAATTTTAAATTTATGATTTTTTTTTTTGTTTATATACGTGTTATTGTCTCGTAAGGGTTAATAACATTTAAATTATAATTAGAATCTAAAATTTATCCGAATTTCAAGAATATATTAAATATCAAACACTAAATCAGATTAATGTTAACGATTCTAATTTAATTTTAAATTTTTCTTAAATCTGCTCCCCCTCAGACTCTGTAGACCCCTATTTGGAAACCACTGCATTAAATGACGAAAATATCTCATATACGGTAAAACTGGGTATAAATAAAGTATTTATTATTGTGTTAACAAGCTAGTTTTTAGTTCATTGTTTAAATCAGTGGTTCTCAAACTTTTTTGACGGTGAACAACGTGTAAAATAAAAAATATGAGGTACTGTCATAGGCTATGATGCTTACCACGATAGTAGGATAACATTGAAAAAATAGTTTTTTTATATCTGTATGAAATAACTATTAACAAAATCTATTATAGCCCCAAGAGCATAAATTTATTTAAAAAATGTTAGTTATTGTATATTGAATTTATAACGTCTATTATTATCTGGTTGGCGTCACTTTTAAATACATATTGTGTATTAAACAATTATTTCGATTCTTATTAGAATGATTTCCAAAGGTGATGTTACAAAAAAATTTATAATACGGCTTGTCACGTATTTGAGTTTAACGTGGCTGTTCTATTTGAAATATTCAAGTTCATAACTGCTAAAAAGCAGAATAAATTTTGCTCTAAATTAATTAATTGAACCCAATTTGAGGAGGGTATCGGGTAGTGTGTTCATTGAACACTGTTCAACTTTTGTAAAAAGCACTGCGTTTTACTGAGTACTGTTATTTAATAAGTACTGAGTTTTACTTGTACTGAGTTTCAAAACTCAATACTTTTAAGAATAAGCTTATTTTTAAAAACTATTTATTTTGCCAATCTGATTTGTTTTTCCATTAATGCCTGGAATATCGCAGAAATAATTAAATTATCAATACCTGCGACTAGTGTATCAATTGAAATATTATTTTCTGTGGTGGGTTATCCATGTCTATTCGTAGAACTCAGATTACATAATTTATACATTTTCTATAATGTAAACTTATGGAATTTAATGGTTGATAAATTTTGATTTTTAGTAAAAATGGTTTGATTTAAGAATATTCTTATTAAGCAATTATTAATTATTATTTAGCAATTAAAATTAACATGTAAATAATATTTTTATGTAGGTATAAATCACGACGAATTGCACAAATTAGCTGAACAAAATTTGGGAAAATTGACTTGTCATTACGAAAGTGTTATTCCTGAAAGACTTCCATGTAGATTTACAGGAAGTGAAATTAGACACAGAGATGATAATATGCCGCTGGCACATATGGCCTTGGCGGTGCAAAGCGGTGGTTGGGAACCGTCGGACAGTATCACTCTAATGATTGCCAGTGCTCTAGTAGGTTGTTGGGACTGCACACAAGGAGGATTTCAACAATCACCTGCTTCTAATATTGCTAAATATTGCGATTCTCAAAATGTTGGTTACAGTTTTCAATCATTCAATACTTGTTACAGTAACACTGGATTGTGGTAATTTTGTGTTTTAATTTGATGTGATCTGGATTAATTTTTTTGATGTGTTACTTATTCAACATTTTCAGAATTATCTACTCCCTTATCGCACTATTGGCTTTTTCGGGTTTTGAAAAACTGATATTGGAACAAAGCTTTTATCAGGACTTTTTTATATAATACAGTACTATACTGTACTGTATTAAAAATTATAAATTAAAAAATTTACTTAATTTTAGGGGAATTTACTTTGTTTGTGACAAGGACCACATATCTTGCATGGAAACAATAATATTGGATGAATGGTATACTACATTTATTTTTTTTTAAACTTAAATTATAGGATGAAATTATGTTCAACAGTTACAGATTTTGAAGTTCAACGAGCTAAAAATATTTTAAAGACAAATTTAGCTCTTAGTTTAGATGGAACTACCGCGATTTGTGAAGAAATTGGACGGTAGTTTAATTATTTTTCTAATCTATTCCAAATAAATCAGTACTTTAGACAATTGTTATGCTACAGTCGCAGAGCCAATATGCACGAAATTTGTCAAAGAATTGATGTTTACAAACTGCTTATTTAATGTATATTAAAAAATTTAGGCTGTGGACGCAGAAGAGTTAAAACGGGTATGTATGAAATATATCTACGACAAATGTCCAGCATATGTGGGTCTTGGTCCAATCGAGCAAATGAGCGATTACAATTCTATACGATCGAGAATGTACAAGGTGACAATGTAGTCGCTATCCCAATGTATAACCAAATTTGAAATTAAAATAAATTTTAAAATAACTTCATTTCACTATCAAATTATAAAATTATTAACTGTTTTAAAATGATTATCGAGTGCAGACCTTTACACGAGAAAATGTTCCAAATGGAAGTGAATGAGAACATGAAGGTAGATTTTTTTAATATCAACAAACAACACTAGGTTGAAAATTTAAAAAAGCAATTGGAAGAATCGCGAGGAGATCGATACATCAGTGTAAAACTAATCTATAAGGGTAAAATTATGAACAATGAAGATACTCTGAATAGTTATGGTCTAAAAGAAAATGCGTATATTGTTGTTTTGTGTCCTAAAACGGTAAAAATATAATTTATATATAAAACTTTTTAGGCTAGAATACCTTCCGCCAAAAAAGAAGAGACAGAAGTTGAAAAAGAAGTACGAGTAGATAAAGAGGAATCAAAACCAGAGCCTAAAGAAGAAAAGGATGCTAAAGTAATAGAAACACCCACTCCAGAAAAATATGAAGAAAGCATAAAACAATTACAGGATATGGGTTTTCCGAGAAACCATTGCATTCGAGCAATAGTGAACACTGACGGGGATTTGGCATCTGCAGTTTCAATTCTATTAGCAGTACGAATATTGTAATTTATGTGAAATTGATTTTAGACAAATGAAATGGGTCAAGATGATGACGGTAAAAAAAATTCCAATCGTTACATTTTGATTTTAGTTGAAATGAACATTGCCGAAATCAAAGAAGAAGACGAAAGTACGAAATCGTTTGAGGAACAATTAAAATCCAAGGATATTTTCAAAGATATCAAAAATGTTGTTAAAGCAGACCCTCATTTGTTAAACACAATTTTGAGCAAAATGCAGGTTCAGAATCCTGATTTGTTAAACGTGAGGATTGGAAAATTACTTTTAATTTATTTTTAGAGCATCAAAAATAACGAAGACGCATTTATTGAAATGTTAAATGCTGACACCAATGAAACTCAACAGACCCCTCAATTACACATTGAAATTACTCAAAAAGATAAAGAAGCAATTAAAAGGGTAAATACGATGTTCGAACACCTCCCAAATTGGAATGCACCGAGTCCATTACATGATGAGAATTAATACCTATAAATTTTTGTTAATAGACTTATACAAATGGGTGACGTCGTTAAAATGTCTTAAATTACTGGAATTTTTAATTTCGAGGGTCCTGGATACCTTGTTATATATGCTCATATATACCTTGCATTGAAAAACTTTTTTGTTTTGTTATATTTTAACCAATTTAGCTTGAGGACAATGGTAATTTCACTTATGACAACGCCTTTAATGTGTACATTGCATTTGAGAAGAACGAAGAAAAGGCTGCAAAGTATTTGTTAAAGAAAAATAAAAAATAGTTTTATAATATTTAATGTGTAAAAAATTAAGGTATTGCCGTTGGGTGGTTAAATATTAATTCCAGTCTTTCTTTTATCATTGAAATTTTTACAAAAAAATGCCAAAGATTTATATTTTTTATATCCACAGAGTTTATTGTTGTCACAATATCTCCAACATGAACATTATTTAATTTGCAATTTGATGACTAAATTTTAGTTTATAATTCTGTAATTATATTATTACTTTTTTTGAGACATAAATTTGTTTGGTATTCCCAAATTGAGAAAAAAATAACCCCAATACTGGTGTTTCCTTAGTATCGATTTTTACGATATTACCCACAAAAAATGAATCAAAGTTTTTGTTTTGTCTAAACATTATTATTTGAATAATTTAATGTGGTTTACCTTACAATGATAAATACAACTTCTTCTGCATTGGACAGCATGTACTTGTAACAATCATCAAGGTCATCTTTTTTTATAATGTGATTATTAATTTTTAATATTTTATCATTTTGAAATAATCGACCATCATAATCAACGGATCCACCGATTGCTATGTTCAGAACGTAGAGCTGCATGTATAGTTAACTTTCATAATGCTTTTAAATAATTACCTGATCGCCTCTTAAATAGAAATTAATGCCCAATGGATCGGATAAACTGTATCGAATAGTTATTTTGGACAATTCATTATGTTGAATTATTTTAATTTCTTTCACGGAGGAATAGTCTTGAACCGTGTTTTTATCTTCCATTGAAACGTTCTCAATGCTTGAAACCTTTGTTATAACAGGACTCAATTCATTGTTTGCGTCTAATTAGCACATTTATCATAATTATGCAATAAATTATACATTGATGAGATATGGCTCTGAAAGGGATACAACAAGATAAAAGGCTCATTTTCATTTAGTAAAAGTAAAATTAAAATTAAATTCTCACTTTAAATTAATGTACTATACTTTAACATTTGAGTAAATTTAACAATGTCTCGATTTATTAGCCACAGAGGTCATAAATGCTTTAAGCAATTACTCTTTTTCTCGTTTTCCAATTCGTTCTAGATATCTATATATTGATATAATATATTATGATAAATCTAAGCTGTAATCTGATTAACACTTGATTTCAATGGATAATTGTATACCAATGATTCTGTATAGCTTTGTTCCACAATCAGATTTAGCAACTAATTAATATTTTATATCATTAATCATTATACATACTTTATCGGATTTTGTTTCCCTTCCATCAGACTAAATAGTTTATTTAAATCGATTGAAAACATCGAAAAGATCTTAAATTTCATATTACTCTATTTTACACATTGTATTAATGTGTTTTAAAAAATCAATATTTTATAAAATTATAAATATGAAATTTATTAAAAAATGGTTAAGGTAAAATCGATAGTTTCATTTCGTTATTAATTTGTGGAATGTACAATTATGATTATTAGATTAAAAATTTTTATATAAACAGACTTTAATGTTCAGTGAAAATATAATCAATATGTATGGGTTAAATTTGAATGCATGTATCGGAGCCTGCCGTGAAAGTTGGCATGTTACATAATAGCGCCAGTAGATAAACCATTTTCGTTCTAAAATGGGCTCTTAACTTTTTTAATTCTAAACCATTTTAACGATATAATACAGTTTGTTTTAAAAAGTACGTACCACATCATTTTTGAAAGTTCGACGAAATTTTTTTTTACATTTTTGACTTTAAAATTAGGATTATCAGAATCTTGATTTAACATTAATAAGAACAATTAGAAGTGAAATAAAAGATTTCGATATTTAAAATTTTAGCACTTGAATAATAAGGATAAAATAATTTAGTTAAAAATGTATGTCTCCTAAAATTGTATATATAATAGAATATAAATTCTGAGTTTTTTTTTAAAATTATAAACATTACCATATATGGCAACCTCAAAAAATTTATTTTCATCATAAAAACCCCACGTTACCCTTTTAAAAAATAATTAATCATGGAAAAAACAATCATTTGTTAAAATTTTAAAGTAATTTTGCTTCAATATCAACAATATTGTTTTAAAAAAACTTATAATAAAATTGTTACGCTAGTTATGGAATAAATATAATATAAAATAAACATCATTAATTAATAATAATATATGCCCAACGGGTATTGATATACATATATATGTAATTATATAAATTGATTTAGAAAGCAAAACGTTTCAGTTGTGTCAAAAAATTTTTTTCTGTTTTCTTTTGTTTGTGTGTTAATTTGTCCACACCAAATTAAAAATTTCAAATAAACTTTTTACCAGCGAAACCACTGAAAATTTTTTTCTCTAAAAAAATAACTTTCTATTGTTTACCTTCAAGAATGTCCTTCATACTCAATATTCAGATATATTCAATATACCAAATATTAATTTAAATAAAAAAAATTAGACTATGCAAATAGATAATTAATAGAGTATTTATTGTTGTGATACAAAATTATATATTTTTTGATATTTTCAGGTGTTAATGGTCTCTGTTTAGTTACCATTTTTTTAACAGACTAAAACTTATTTCTACGCTGACATATGTAGAAGGAGCATTCCTTAAAGAATGATATAATATTGGGGATTTGTTTGAATCTAAATTATTCATAATGGCATATATGTCGTTTTTCGATAGACGTTTCTTAATATAATCCTTTATGCTGTAGGGATCCGAATCAAAGGACAAATTACATTATACAATATAGGTCCTTTCTATGTTAAATGACGATTCTTGAGCTATTTCTATCAGATCTAACAGAGATAAATATGTACATATTTGAATCAAAGCATTGTTTAATCCAAGTTGGTTGACAGCCGCTTTAGCTCGATTTATTATTAAATGACTAAATAATGCATTAATTTTAGGGTTGTCCAGTTTAGAGAGTTTCTACAATGAGCCCTAGAGTTAGGTACAAAGTGATTATAAAACCAATCAATGATGATATCTCTACAAACCAAACTCGATTTAGATGAAGTATAATATACAGGTGGATCATACCCTTTAAAACTTCTTAGCATTTTGCTTTTACCAAAAACCATTAATTTTTGTTTATCAGTTCCATCCATATTAGAAGTGCAGCAAATGGTAATCCTCTCCTTACTACATTTTTTGCCCATTTTCATTTTCTTTCTCTCGAATAAATTCGATAATGTATTTTTAGACATTTTACGCCATTCTAGGCCGGTTTCATCCATATTGTAAATTTGTGTTTTTGTTAAATTTTCTTGGAAAATAATCTATTTAAAATCACTGACAAATTGATTAGCAGCTTTAATATCAGCACCTCCAGACTCACCACATAACTTGTAAGATTTAATTCCATTTCTTTTTTAAATCCTCGTGAAAATTCACATTTTGTACTATTAAATTCCTTATTTTTCATACTTTT
>LWCA01000570.1:0-23088 GCA_001642005.1 Intoshia linei | reverse complement strand
GACACTTGATATAATATATTTTCTGCATTTTGTATTCAATAAATATGTATAAATTCAATCGTATCTGAACGCAAAACATGAATTTTTTAAATTTACACCAAAATTGATCTCGTACTACTCATTACTAGATTAAACTATTAATTTACTAAAAAATTATTTTTTTAGCTATCTAAATGTTGAAAATCAAAAAATTTATTAAATATTAAATTTTTAGATATTCACATACATTCCTGTAATTAAATTATTTATTTGGTTTAACAATTAAATAAAACAAATTTATATAGTGTAATTGTTTTTCTAATTCTAAAAATAATTATAATGCACTATAATATAAAGGATTACCTCATTAAAAAACATAATAAGGTTAACGGGCTGGTTATTTACTTATGAGTTAAAATAAAAATATTACTTTTTTTGATATGTAGCTATGGTATTTTTTTAAATTACTTCAAATGTATTTAAAATATAATTCTACAATAAAAGTCGCTTGCAGTGATCAAAAAGAAGAATTCACGTACATGTAGATCAAAATGTATGAAATTTCATTCGATTATTAGAGATGATAAAGTCGGTTATAGTCATCAATTCTAAATTCTAAGATCAAAACTGCTCTGATCCTACTATAAACGGCTTCTACTGTATCCGCAAATTTCAACGATTAAATGGGATAAGATGAAGTGTGTTAACTGGCATAGACTTCATGACAGACATGAAGATTTTTCATTAAATGCTTTTTTTGTTTATATAATATGTCAATGATAACTAAGATGGAAAATTTTATTGTAAAAAAGATTTTTTGTATATTTTTATAAAAAAATTCCGTTACGATTAATTAATCGCTAATTAAAGGTTCAGCAACCTTTTGCAACTAACAACTTACTCACTATATTATATTAATATTACTTTCTAAAAAAAGAAAATATTTGTTATCAACGTTTCAGATTACATCTATATTTTTTTTATTTATATATACCTACTATAAAATGACATATTAATAGACCACTATTAACATTGATCGATATAAAAATATTTTAAATTTTACAGTCTAATATATTTATAATGATTAAAACTGACATTTACTAATAGTTGTAAGAATAATTATAACTATTTTAAAATCATTAATATTATATCAAAATTATTTGTTATAAGGAAATTAATTTTAGTTTTATGTATATTAGTCAATTGCTGACAAAATTACTACAAATATTGTATATTTTACTTGCTAATTAATATTTAAATATATTGTATACTAATTATAGAAATTTAATAATTAAAAATTACGCTCTGTTAATAAATGAAAATTATTTTTTATACAATTATTTGTAAATTTTAAAACATATTTAATACATTTTATTACCTTCTAAATTGTAATAATGTATTATAATTATATAATGCATCAATATAAAATATATAAAATTAAAAGTCACATGTACAATTATAATTTATAAAGTTTACGTCCTAATGATGTAAATTTAAATAATAATATTTTAATAGAAATAAAAATAGTTTTTACCTTCTATAATTATATAATAAATATTAATAAAATTTATTGTAAGCTATATAAATATTGCATATATTGATAATAAATTACTACCTGAAATTAATGATACCATTTACAAATATACAGATTTTAAAATTTTAATAAAAATAAACAAAGTTTCTGTCAATATTAATTAATGTGCAATATAATTTACAATCCGCTAAAATTTATAACTAATAACTATATTATAACTTATAACTAATTTTTATAACTTTTAATAGCAAGCAATCTCGAAACGAGTTATATTTTGCTTTGATTTAATTGGTTTTAGTTATTTTTATTTTTAATTATTAGTATTTGTTGTTATGCGTTAATTATTTCGAATTTAAAATATTTGCGCTGTGATGAATGAAATGTTTTCTACATTTATCTATTTCTTAAATTTTGATTTAACTCCGTTTTGAAGCTTTTATTCACATAAGCCATGTAGGTGACATCCACTGTAAAATAAAGTATTTACTACAAAAATAAAGTATGAGCTACTAAAATAAAGTATTTGCTACCAAAATAACGTAAATTAACTTTTCACTCATTCAAATTTCACTTTGAAATTCAAATTGAAACAAATTTAAATAATGTAAATAAAGTAGCCAGAATTCGATAAATTAAATCGTTAATATATTCCAAAAAAATTGAGCTAGAAAAAAATTTAAAAAATAACTAAACATGGAGAACAATATTATAAAGTCGGTACAGTGACTCAGCTTTGGGGCATACTCGGTTTTTGGGGCACTTTTTCAGAATTATGTTAATTTTATAGTATTTAGATCGATGCCATAGCAATATATGTGAAATTAACCCCGCTTTTTGGGCAAAAATGTTGTAAATATAAAATATATAAGTATAGTTCCTATAGAGATATATTGATATAATATGTCAAATGTCAAAATGACAAATATAACATCATAATATATTGCAATAGTTTGAATATTCAATGAAAAATTAGATAACTTACTAAAACTTTTGATTTTGAGGCACTTTTCAAAAAATGGTGCCCAATCCGAGGTCCGACTGTACCACGTTTAAAAGTTCAACCGCCAATTTACGTTAAAATAAAGTTCAGTTTTAATTTCTCAATAATATTTTTAATGTGACATT
Organism: Intoshia linei; assembly: GCA_001642005.1. Classification (NCBI taxonomy): domain Eukaryota; kingdom Metazoa; phylum Orthonectida; family Rhopaluridae; genus Intoshia; species Intoshia linei. The sequence goes on along the minus strand of LWCA01000570.1, from coordinate 20,450 downwards.
TAAAATGACAAACACAACTCTAATAGATAACGTTAAATGTTTTTGATTGGGAATTAGTTTTTCTATTTTAAAAATACATAGTTTTAGTGCTAATTGCCCATCGAATTCTAAAATTTTCAAAAAAATGTGACACCCAATTGTACATCAACGATTTAGTTAAAATTATAGATTTATAAACTACGTCGACCCCTTTTTTGTTTAGTATTATTTTTATTATTAATTTTCCATTGCCCCTATAAGACTTGTCTTATTCATTTAAGTAATAATCATTTGGCGAAATACAGAATTAGCGAGTTATTAAGAGAATATTATATGCTAATTTTTAGATTTTTAATCTAAAATTTATCCTAAAAAAATTTTTTCATACTAACTATTTAATTATTATACTAATGACACCGTAAAACAATCTCATAAATATTGTAATTTGATAAAAAAAATTTTAAGATGCAAAATTCTCAATAAATTAATTTAAATTTAATTTTCTACCAATTATAATTAAAATACACATTCTTTTCAATTGTTGGAATTAAATTCTATTTCAACAAAAAACAACTGTACAGTGTACACTTCGAAAATACAGATTTCATATTGATCATAAATTGATGTTCTCATATAAACCAATGAAAATGAAGAACCCTTTTCACTAAATTGTAAATAATTTTTTTAAATGGTCAATTTGAAATAACAAGCCACCATTTTACAAAATTAAAGATAAGAGGAGTTCGAAGTACGCTAGGTTTGGATCTAATTGTTGGTTTGAATTTATGATATTGAACAGGCTGGTATAAACACATGGCGAATGAGGGCCAAAAAAATAAATTTTACAAATTTAACGACTTCAACATTAAAAAATATTATCCAGTATTTGGTTAAAATAAATAAATTAGTTTATTTATAACGTACAAACAAACTAAAACAGCTACTGGAGACTTTAGATTCTGGAACAATGTGATATCAAATGCTGTCCACGTGATAAATTACTGTATATATGATGATCTTTATAGATATAATGAACACTGAATTCATCACAAATTGTTTGAATAATATCATTAACTCCAATAATTGTTAAAATTAACATTTTTTTGTAAAATGGACAATTATGGCACATTAGTTCCGAGATGCCATACATACATGTGCACATTATTATACTATATTTAAATTTTTTTCCATAGTGTCCCATTTAGAAAAATATTCAGTTTGATAGAACCCTGCATGAACTCTGTCATCTACATAAAATACTAATGGTATAATAAACCAAAAAAACAATATATCGATAAGTAATGTGTAAGCTCTTATCGTATAAAAGTAGTCATTACTAAAACTATCATACAATATCAATTTCATTAATGATTCAATAGGAAATTAAATTAGATTGAATATTGGAGGCAATAATACCCTTCCATAGATGATCAATTCTACATTATCAAGTATATAATTTTGATGAATTTTCTCTATCTCATTTGTATCCAACTTCATCATATTTTTGTGTATATTTTTATAAGATATTCCACATATTTTATAATTAAAATAATCGCTATATTCTTGTACATGCTGCATTGAATTTACATTAACATACCCCATCAGTAATATTAACAAAAAAATCTTTTTTGAATAAATTGAAAAACTCATTTTACATGTAATATAAAGTATTTCATTAATTTATTTACTAATATACACTATTTGTATTATAATGTGTAAATTAATCATGTGAACTAATAATGTAAATAATTTGTTCAGCAATATCGTCGTGTACAATGTACACTAAGGTGTCTCATGGGTATTTAGAAAAAATATCCTTAGGGCTTAAAATTGTAGTATTATTAAAATAATAACTATTGTAAAATATTTTCGGTTAACTCCATACGGTGAAGTTAGCCTGACCATTTAAAGTTTTCTATATATATACTATATATTACAAACTTAAAACTGAACTTTATTTTAACGTAAATTGGCGTTTGAGATTTTAAATGTGGTACCGACTTTATAATATTGTACTCCATGTTTAGTTATATAGTTTATTTTTTTAAATTTGTTTTTAGCTCAATTTTTTTGACTGTCAATTTAAAAATGTCACATAAGATATTTTGGTGTCTAATGTGTCTATTAATAAAAATTCAAATTATTAAAATATTTCAAAATTAGATATAATATATTTAAACAATAAAATACAATGCATACATTATATATTTTATTATTTGACTTTGAGAATGGAGGATACTGTTTGTTTCAATGATGAAAAATAAGATATGTTTGAATCTTGTTGACGTTGTGAATATTGAAACAAAAAAGAAACCTGTATACAATTTTGAGCTAAAATAATACATGTATATATATCAAATAATAGAAAATGAATGTATGTAAGTATATATATAATAGTATTCAAAATTACATTGGAGTGCAATGGTATTTTTTTCATTTTAGTTAAAATTATGGTGATACAGTCTATTTCACTTGATCCATAGAAAAAATTTGAATATCAAAAGTTTACTCCTCAAGGGCAGTAATGGCAAGAAATTTTAGTTAGCGTGTTATAGAAAAATTTTGCTGTTTTCTTTTCTAGTTGCGTGTTCTTTTTTAAATGATAAATAATTTTAGATATACTTTTCTATTATTACACACTTTTGATTTAATTTTTCCACAACATATTAAAAATTTCAAATAAGCTTTTTACCAGCGTGTCAGGCAGAGTCCGAGTGCGTGGTACTAGTGACACGTGTGTCATATTTTTGCCATCACTGACCTAGGAGTCCAAGGACCCAATTGGGAATCACTGCTCTAGAGTCTAAAGTTAAAACTCTAAACCAGGGGTGTCAGACTCAAATTGCTTCGGGGTCAAATGTGCAAAAAAAATTATTCTACGGGATACACAAAAAATATCTTTACTAAAAAATTATGTTAAAACTAACAGTTTTAATTAATTTATAATAATTTTAATTCATAAAATAAAATAAGAAACAATAAAAATGGTAATATTAAGTAAAAAATTGCTATAAAAATAAAAATGTATATTATATCACGGCTCGCACAGTCCACCACTAGGGATGTAAATGTCCCGTGGGTCGCATAATTGACACCCATGTTCTAAACCCATTATCACTCCGTTGGTATAATTTATTGCGCCCATGTTACAGCACAGAAAATGGTCCACACTATTTATTACATTCAAATTAGGGATCTCTAAAGTGGTACAAGGGACGCATATTTTTCAAATAAATTTAATAATATCATAATATGAATAAAACTATGCAATCCAAGGTCTTAGATCTTCAAAGACTAAAGTCCTATGACGAGCTCCATATAATGACAGGACTACCATTCTAATTTAATTGGTGATGCTAGAGTAAATTTTTTTATGATAGGGAAAAATTTTTTTACTTGAGCGGTGTGAGACTAAAAAAAAGTTAAACAATGGATAGAATCAAGAATCATAAAAACCCTACTAGTACCTATTGTACAATGTACATATTTTATATATTAAAATATGAATATAATAAATACCAATTTTTTGTTTCTCAAATTTATCAACTCATTTAACCTGATCCAATAAAATGACTAGATTAACTCTTTTTAAAATCAGAAGCATTGTTTTGTGAAGTTTGATCTATAAAAATATAATTAAATGAAATAATTATAATACTTTGGTTTCTAAATCAGATTTAATGGAATGGTGTAAACGGAGACATATAGTTGACATAACGGCAATATCTTTTTCAATATTCTTGGCCACAGAAATGGCATATACCTCGTTGTGATCTTGATAATAACTTAAAGCTTTGAACTTACAAATTATCAACCAATCGAAAAATTTAAACAGGATGATATTGCACGTATCAGAAAAATTAAAAAATTTTGTGACAATAATATAAAATTGTTCCCTTATTGAATGAATACAATCTTGTAAATGATTTAAATTGGCATTGTCGAAATTAATAACAATTTGTCCAGAGAAATATAACAGAATAGAAACATTCATTAAAGGTAAGAAATTTTCATTTCCAGTAGATTTTTGTATATATTTGTAACTGTAAGTCATTCTTTTCATTTTTTCATTGTTGCAAAAAGGCCACCTCGCAGACAATTCAATATAAGAACACCACCAAAACTCTACAATTTCATAATCGTCCCTTCGACTGCAAACATTTTTAATATTCCCTAGATACATCAATGGAGTCATTGTGTCTTCGGGTCTAGGAAAATTGGTTGTAGTAGGATATTCCAAATTTTTTGGTGAGTTAATTAATGCATTATTGAAAAGCCAGCATACAAAATGTTGTTTGAATTTAATCAATGGGTCAAATGTGAACTGTTGGCGAGACAAGTTAAAGTCGTGCCATTTGAATGAGTTGCTCAATGCATGTTTGCCTTCATCTGAAAAAAAAAATTTGTTTCCCAATGGATGTTTCAGCCAATGAAATGTATCGTGCGGTTTATTTAACTTGTAATATAACCGCATGGCACGCCTACAAAAATAACGATGCATAATTTTCTTTATCCAGTCAGGACAAACTAGTCGACAAATAATAGAAGCATTAAAGTAAATTGCAATTTTTTGATCCAAATAATTTTTTGTTTTTACGTTTTTCACAGCATTCAAAGAAGAAAAAGCGAAATACAAGCTTAAAATATTCAAGTGTTTACGGCGTTTTTTGGGTTCAGTGGTACAAATTTCGTGGAAACAAATTTGCAACATACGATCATATAAATAAGCAATCTTCAAATAATCGGGAGTAGTGAATACCCGATTCATCATTATGTAGGGATTGAGAAAAAAATTGAAAATGTAAAAAATTATTTGAATAAAAAGAGCAAAGGAAATTTTTAAAAAGCCAATGTTTTCGACAAATTTTATTGTATCATATTGTTCGAAGTGTGCCATAATGCTTTGAAGTGTTTTATTGCGAATTTTAGAATTTTCATCAGCAGTATTTGTATTACAAGATTCATATTCTTGTTCATTTTTTTGATTAAACTTTTTCTTAATATTTGAAATGCTTTCCAGGTGACCAAATTCTAGTTTTTTTGAAAGTAAATCAAAATCCTTGTGCAATTGATCCCATTCTTCTTTTTCCCAGGCAGGTCCGCTTTTTTTCAATTTTTCAGTTGTCGATGAATCTTTTTCAGATAATAGTTTTTGACGTGGTAAAAAAAAAAAAAACTTAAATAAAATCATCATAATGACAAAATTGATCATCCATCCAAAACCCCAAAAAAATACGATATAAAATACACTGAAAGCAGAAGAATTAACTACCATTATCGATTCATCTATACTGGGATTATTATTAACAGAAAATAAAACACGACTAGGAACATTTGTGCGTGTTTGGATTGACTTTGTTTCCATTTTTCCAAATATTGGATACCAAGAAAATGTACTTGATATCACTGAACAAGGATTAAAGGAAAATAGTGCACACAGCAGTATAAATGCATACACATTCGTTCTCGGGTGCGTAATATTGATCTTTTGTTTCGCCTTGGAGCGCATAATTGGTGAAGAATCTGGATAATTGCATGTGACATGTTCAGTACTCTCCTTCAAATTTAAACCGAACGGAGCATTTTCACTATGCCCGTTTCCCGCCATATTAGTTTGAAAATCATCAGTATTCAAAGCAGGTGTGACATATCCATTGCAATAAATTGCCTGTTTTAATTTTTTATTTTCCAAATTTAGTTCTCGGTTTATACTTTGCAAGTGTTTAATTCTTGCAATTGCCAATTTTAGAATCATAGCCTTAGAGACCCGCAATTCAGATTCAGATGTTAATATTTGTTTCAATTCCATTATTTTATCGTTGATACTCATGCGATATCTTTTTTCAATGACATTATGATTGCTAGTTCTCTTACCCTTTTTATATTTATATTCATGATATATTGGGCTCAAAACAGACATTTTACCAGTACTTTGATCTGTACTATTGTTCATTCTATTAGCTTTGTGGGTTGATTCATCCGTATTTACGTTTCGGTTATATACATTGAAACTGTCATCTCGAGAATTATTTACACTAAAAATGGGTGACACATTATTATCAGTGTTTTTAAGAAAATTAGAGTTTTGTTGCATGTAAAAATTTTTAGAATTAGTCGGTTGTGAATCACGATAAACATCATTCATTGGCACGTTTTCTAAAGCGATCCCATTTGGAACAGACGCAAAATTATCATAGTCACAACCATACATTGAAATGAGTGTATCGTCGTATATATTATTGCATTTATTTGGATAAATCATTTGTTCGTTCCAATTTCGTGGCATACTATTAGAATCGTTGTACAATATTTTTTCTTTTTTATAATTTCTGTAAAAATTTTCATCTAATTTAGATTGCGCATTTTTGGGTATATATTCTTTACTATACATTGACACATCGTATGTTTGTGAAGAATTAATGAAACTACCTACTTCTGAGTTTGCATAGTTTGGGGCAAGGTTTATTTCATTTTCATAGGTCTTGTAATGCATTGTGTAATTATTTGTCTAAAATTCAATTACTAAACTGCTAAGATTTACAGTTTTCATTTCTTTATTTGATAATTATCTTATTATTATACTATTAATGATGCTTACTTACTTTGTATATGTCGTATAGAATGTGTAAAACTGTGAAATGTACACATTCTATGGGCAAGTCGTAGAATGTATACAATTCATGGATAAGTCGTAGAATGTGTAAAACTTCATTTATATTTTAGTTTAATTTTGGGTTTTAGTAATTTTTTTTGAACCAAACTTTAAGAGGGGGTTTTTAAGATTTTTTTTAAACCAAATTTTCAAGGGGGGTTTTTAGGAAATAATTTTTAAACCAAACTTTTAAACGGGTTTAAAAACGATAAAAATATAAAATCATACTAAAAATACAAAAAATTCAAAATCTAAAAATTTATAAAATAAACTCAAATTTCTTTTCGTATAGTATATATTTTGGCTTATAATAATGTAAATTTCATTCATTTTGCAGACTGAAATGTGACGTAAATTAATTTTGGCTTATAATAATACACAACTTCCTTCATTTTGCACGCTGTTATTTAACCTAATCTGGTTTAAAATACACTGCTTAATTACTTTGTTTTGTTAGTGTAATGCTGTTTCTATATTGATATCAATTATCGTTCAATTGGTAGGTATAAAATTTTTCACTTCTCTTGAAATTTTAGTTCAAAAAAAACTACCTAAAAACCCCCCTTAAAAGTTTGGTTCACAAAAAAATTCTTAAAAACCACTCTTAAAAGTTTGGTTCAAAAAAAAAACGCACTTTATCACCCAATTTTTGGAAAATTTTTCAATAAAAATTATCATTTAAAATAGTGCTACCATATAATATAGAATATTATAGAAGTACTAGGTTGTCCGTTATGTACTACGAACAAACAGGACCTAGCTCTGCGAAGGGCACTTTTTATTATACTTAAATTTAAACTAAAAAATAAATTCACGTTGAAAATCTAACTTAAAAATCTTACTATGCACTATTATCAATCCTTTAAAGGAGTGTGTAATAAAGTGTGATTGTCACCTTTATTTACATCAATCAGTTATATAATATATTATCACTCTTAAAGTGTTTTTACATTAAATCTGAATTCGTATCAAATACTACAGAGTGGTTCCCAAATTTGTTTCAGGTGGACCATCATATCGGTGCACATATTTTTAAACACGATTATTATAATCATGTTAGTTTTTATCACGATTAATTTAATAAACGTCGTTTTTATCAAAATTATCATTAAAATTAATAATATCGCATTAAATCTTTCATCAACATGTCACACATCATCATGTAATGATTTAAATATACGTTTATTAATTGATATTTTCAGTATTCTAGCTATGCTAGACTACTTTCCATTTATTTATGTTTTAATAAATTGCTCAAGCCAAGAATTTAAGCTGGGCATCCCCAGTGGGGATTAATCACGAAACTTGAGATGGAATATTAAATGGATTAGAGAATGATATTTTATATGAGTCTATGGTTTTGTTCATTGGAAGATTGATTTTAATTGATTCATCCTATTGTCTGGAAGCTCATTGGAAAACTCAAGGAAGAACATGAGTTCCAACGTGGTATATACATTAAGGCAATAGCTGGAGAATAGCCTTACAAAAGATTGCATTATGAAATTAAAGTTTCATATAAAAAGAATAATGTTGAATCACACAGAAATAATGAGAACTATACATGCTTTATCTTTAAATGTTAACTATTTTGCTATTTACCATTAGTTAATTTATTATTAAAATGTAATATCACAAAATTATTTATTTAATTCTGTTATTTCTATTAATTTTTTATTTTTAATTTCAGTTTAATTAAAATCGTGATAAAAACGAATAGTGATAAAAAATATCATGATAAAAAAAAAGTTTATTAAATTAATCGTTATAAAAACAAACGTGATTATAATCATCGTCATAAAATTGATTGAAAAATATAGTAAAAACAGTCAAATTTTAAAAAATTGTCATAAATAGCATAAATTCCAGAATAAATAAAATTATAAAAACCTATTTTGTCATTTTGAATGTGAAAATATATATTCAGTACCAATTTAATAAATACTTAAAAATACCAATTATGTATCAATAGTTAACGGAATCAGCATTTTATAAACATATTTCAGGTGAATTTAACCAATATTGCAAAGGATTGTAATAAATAGAATTAAAAATAGAATTTAGTAATCGTTGTTCTAATTTTAATTTACATGTTAAATTTTTAACAAAATGGTTTGGAAATGAGAATTTGAGATTTAAAAATTGCGAAGGAATAAATTATATAAATTTTCACCATATTTCTTTGTTAGAAATGTGTAGACGTTCAATGCACATTTTTTTTGAAATTGTAGGATCAATATTTACATTTTCAATTTTTATTATAATCGTAATATTTGAAAAATATTGGTTGATAATATATTAAAAATTGTCAATTAAAAATTACATGTCAAAACATCAAATTACCCTTTTTTTAAATGAAAAAAGTCTTAGAATTTTATAAAAAATAAAAAAATCGCATTACTAAATTGTTTTTTAAACTCTTTACACAAAATTAATTTTGAAGTGGGTACATAATGTTTAATGGAATACATTTAAACATACAGTCAGACCTCTCAATACCACCACATTTTGTGCACATGATTAGCAAAAACTTGATATATACCAAAAAATATGTAACGTCTCCTAAAAAAAACTTAGAACCAGTTTAAGGAGTGCGCTCTCTAAACCTTTCACCCTTTCACTGTCTGTGTATTCTATACTATACACAGCAATTTCACTTTACACGTTTGTGTATTCTATGATATATACAACATAATTTTGAAAAACTATTCTTTTATTTTTATACATTTTCTCATTGGTAATTTAAAAATAATTAAAGTTTAAATTAAAACATAAATTACAGACGTGTGGTGATAGTATATAAAATTGCATCAGACAGTGAAAGAGTTAAATCATTACACTTGGCCATTCATGTTGTATTAATATTTTCAATAATATTACATCGTTGCTAATATTCGGTTTGAAGTACGGATTGGGTGCAAAACTTGATTTCTGTGGATTAGGTTGAAATTTAACATTATCAAAAAAATTGTCACTCATAGACTTCATAACTTTAGAATTTTTATTTTTGTAAGATTTTGTGTCATTTAGGAAAGTATTAATCAAATCTAAATGTATGTACTGTTACACTGTAAATGGATAATACCATCTATTCTGTTCGATTTATCTATAGAGGCAGAATTCATTTCTGTTCCTATTTTCCAATTAAAATAAAAGTAAATATTTATTATTAAAGATTGGATAGATCACAATTTTTAACGAATTTAAATTTATTGCACAACAAATTAAGCCTTGTACAGTTTTTTTAGAAATATATTTATACAAATATACATAATGCGATTCTATTAAATAGTTTAACTTTGTTTCAAATGAATATGACACATATTTAATAATCCCATATTTACTGTAAACTCGTACATTGTCATCTTCAATGTCAATTTTGGCCGAAAACTCGACACATCTTTTCATTTCTTACTTCTAATTTTCATTTAATGATTTCCTAATGATGTTTATTACAACTTATTTCATTTTTCGGTTAGACTCCGAAATTTAAAAGATTATATTTAATTAATTAATTATATCCAAATTGCATATTAATTTGGATAAAAATAAACATAATCCAAACGTTTTTAATACGTATACTTAAACTCTTTCAGTTTTTTCAACTGCATAGAATGAATTGCATACGCACTGCACTAAATAGTTCAAATACATTATTTATTCAGTTATTCACTACTAGTAAATCACTACAAGTAAATGAGTCAATAAAATTCTCAATATGTTGACATGGAGATTTTTTTCTTAAGTTTTTTTAAATTTCAAAATACCATTCAACAGCAATATAATTGGGGATCCTTTACCTATATAATTCATAAATTAATTTCAAAGTTTACAAATCGAAAGCATGGATAATTTTGAGTTCCGAACTTGAATAAAATAAAATATTTAGTAGAAAATAACACAAAATACAAAATGTAATTGTGTTTTATTTTTTCGTAAAAATAAAGTTAATTCTGAATTGTATTTATTTAAATTTCTAGAATTAAGTGAACGTTTAATATATGCTTGTGAAAACTGAATGAACGTAAAAATGTAAAAATAGACCTAAATATAAAGAAAATTGATAATGTAAAATTATACTTTCATTACAGCAACATATTAACTACTCAACATAGAAACAACATTTAATATGGACCCAGTTGATCAAAAAACTGTCAACATTTTTGGATCTACTATTGAAAAACATTTATTTGATGACCAAAAAATTAAACCTGATGCAAAAAGATTTAAATCGGATGACTACGATATAAAAAATATGTAAATTAACATTTTTGCAAATGTTTTTCTATTATTTTTATACAGTATTCTCTCTATAACTCACCATATTTGGGACTTAGAAATAGTTGGTGAGATAGAGAATTTAAAACTATAGAAACACTAGATAAAACCTTTAAATTAAAGGTTAAATTGCAATAAAATGTAAATTGTAATACAAATTGTAAAATTTTATACAAAATAACTTATTTTGACAAATGGTTTTAAAACTTTTCTTTATATTTTAAATTAATGGCGAGTTATAGAGTTGGGGAGTTGTGGAAAGAATACTGTATATATATTTATATCCTATTTTTTAATTATTCTAGAGTTGTTGCAGCTTGTCGAAAATCCAAATTTGGAATAGATATTAAAAAGATAAATTTGGCTACTGTTGACTTTAGTAAAGAACAAATTCTACAAGCTTTAAATACTTTATTATCTGAGGTTAGTATTTTTAATTATATTTGATGCATTTTTTATGTTGGTGTTATTTAATTTTATCCATACTAAATTTAGAAAAAAATTGAACTGAAAAAACGAGGAAAAAAATTGTTATACGCGTACAAGCCACCAGTGTATGTTTTAATTATGATTAGATTTAAATTTAAATTATTATTACTAGCTTGTCTGTTATGTACTGCGTAGAAACAGCAGCTGACTTTGCCAAATGCGGGCGTTTCCTTATCTATTTTTATGACTTAAATTTAAAAAACTTTCAATTTTAAAATAATATTGAATACATAATGTTTACTATGTTCGTCTATGTTCTAATATATTACCTGCTTTGAAACTCAGAGTGTGATTTAAATTTGAAATAATATAAAAATGCATAACTGAGTTTATGTTAAATTATATTTGATGTCTGCAATTAAAAAAAATATTAATATAATCAAAATTTTACAAGTGATAGAATTCTAGATTTATTAACCTGTAAAAAATGTTTGGTAAACATTTACATTACAATGTTATTAAACTTCTATATCCTTACTTATATAATATGCTTTGTTTGTGTGTATTATTGTTTATTTCAATAACTACCAGTCTTAGAATTTTATAAAGTTTACATTTCAATTACTGTTTTTCCTGGGGTGTTAGCAAAATAAATTTCAATTTCCCAAATTCACATTTTACGGGTCAAAAAGCCCAATTGTCATTTTTTTGAAAATCAAACGAGTTCGAGAATTTAAAAAAATATATCTTCACAGCCAAAACCCAAAATGACCCCTTTTTTTAATGAAAACAGCCCTAGAATTTCAAAAAATTAGAGGTGGTACAGTTGTATCCTGTTAACACACACATAAAATTTCAATCTGAATAAGTGTCATAGCTTTCACGGTCAACAAATCACTTTAGTATTCATATATTTTTTTCCGAAATATTTTATTAACGTGTAAACATGTAAAACAAAATATGTGAAATAATTAACAGTCCGAAAATTAAAAAAAATAGATTATTCTGATAAAGCTTATTCCAGTTGATATAAATACACAATTTTAACACCAGAAATCTACGTATTCCGGTTGCAAAATACATTTTAATACATTTTTAACCATTATTTTTCAAATATTTTGATAAATTGAAAATGTAAATATTGATCCTAAAATTTCAAAAAAAATATGCATTGAACGTCTACACTCTACATATCACTCTACAAATTTACAATAAAGAAATATGGGTGAAAATCTATATAATTCATTCCTTCCGAATTTTTTTCATTAATAATATTTATAATTTTATAATCTGTATCAGAATGTAATTTTTTTTAATTTTCGAACTCGTTTGATTTTCAAAAAAAGATATGGGTTTTTGACTAGTAAAGTGTGAGTTTCAGAGGTTAAAATTTATTTTACTTTCACCCCGGAAAAAACTGTAATAGACGTTTTTTGACATAAAGATGTAGATACGATTTTTTTTAATTATAGGCTTAGAATCTAAGCTTTAGATACTGAATAATTTACGACCTGACAGACATAAGTAAATATGACAAAAGAGAACTAACTTTTAATAAAATTATCTTAAAATTTAATTTATATGAAACATTTTATTCCTAAAAATTGGATAGACTAAAATTAATTTTTTAAATTTGTAGAGATAGTAATTTTGATATAAACGAACAAAATATAGTCAATGTTATTCGTGATGCTAATGATCAAGGTAAACATATTTTTTATAAATTATATTATGGATTGATTAGTATATACTATGTAAAAACATTAGCTAGCTCTGCCGACTAGCTCTACTTATTTGAAGTGTAGATGGATTTTTAAAATTTAAATAATCAAAAATGAAATTTTTGATTAAGACTGTATGATTGTATTTCTTAATGGATGCTTGGAAATTTTTATGTATCTTTTGTTACAATGTTACAATGGAAATGGTCACATTTGTGAGTTGAAGTTTTTAAACTATACAGCCTGGAATAATTATCAGATCAATTTTTTTAAACAATTTTGGAGTTGATTATTGAATATTTATTATTTAACAGTTCGCTAAGGCTTAGACGTTAGAGGTTAAAACGTTTGTTAAGTGAGGTATTACTGTATAAGTAAATAATAAATGTGTATTTTGTATTACTTTTTACCAGTTTTATGGGAACTCTGGTGTATTCCGTTGTTGAAAAATGTGGACGGATGCGGAGGGTAAGAACAGAAGAATGCGACCCTTACAGGCTATAATGATTAATGTATCTATTTGAGATTGGAAAATGGAAATGGACGAATTCAATTGTACTTAAAAATAAGTGTTCGATGTAGGACATATTTACTTACTATCTGTTAATTTTTTTGTTGTTTATATATTATTTGTGATCCTTGCAAAATTTCGTACTACTTGTAACCGTCATATTTAAAAAACATATGTATGATAGTTGATTCACCCCTCATTTTGTTTATAGTAAGGGTACTATTGTGTGAAAAAATTGAAACTTTATTAACCGATGTATAGGTTGTATTTATATTCCATTTTTTAGGAATATTGTACAAAAATGTTCGCAAAGAAACAAGTATTCTTACTGTAGTATTTAAAAACTCTATCAAAAAGCTTATTGATCATAATGTTATAAAATACATTACTTGTGCTGTAATCTTTTAAAATTAATATCCGTCAAATGGGGATTAACTATGGTAAAATGATAGGGAACATTAAACACCAAAAACTACACTGTCAACATTTTTTTAAAGGTATCAAGATAGTACAAAATTTGGCATTTTTATGAAGTTACTTTGTATGATTTTTTCAGATTAATGAGTCTAGATTGTGTATGAAATAACCTAGTCAATTAAAATGTTAAATTTAATTTTCAAAAAACTGGAACAAATCCTTAAAAACACCAAATTACATAGGTTTTATATGTAATCTAATTGCTTTAAATTGGAAGGTATGACTTTTATTTGAATTTATTCAAATTTGCTTTATATGTGATGTGAAGTTATCCTGTATTACATTATTGTTAAGCCCCACGTCTAATTAAGTTATTTAAGTCACATTAATTTCAGTAAAGTTTGATAAATGACCTTTTTTTATTAAGGTGAAACCCTAAATATGTTGGAAACATTGTAATATACAAATATATTCTGAATATAATGTTATATTTTAGGATACTGGTAAAGAATTGCTTTTTATGAACGATGTAGTTCCATGTGAGAAAGTTAGAGGAAACATCTGGTATACAAATGGAGAAATTGATACAGATTTTGTTGATGCTGCTCAAAAATCTGTTGAAGCATACTTTAAAAGAAAAGTATTTTTAATTATTACGATTTAATTTATACAATCTTAGTACATACAATCCATGTCAAAAACAGAGAACACCAGAGAACGAGAACGAATGTCTATGTGCACTTTACAAGAAATTACTACATATTTGAATGCGTTACAACTAGTTAAAGTTAAAATTCTTGATCAAGAAGTTAGTTTGTTGTTGAATCGACTATATCATGATGGTACAATTAGACGAAGACATAAAAAAGGAAAAATTGAAAGTGATTATGACAAATTCAATTTTATCCATGTTTATAAAACTAAAGAATTTTACAAATATAGCATGTCTGCATTTCCTTGTTCCATGTGTTTGGTATATATTAACTCAGTAGTTTCTCAAAGTAGGAGTGATGCAACCAAGTGGTTTGTCTACATTCTGATCGCGACATTATGGAATGTATAATTTTTTTTCATGGAATGGAAACTTTTCAGCGTCACCTACACTAGTAACAATTTTTAGAATGGTAGTATCTATTGTATGGAAATAACTGACGTTTTTAATAATAATTACATTATTAATTGATCTTAGGAAACAATAATCTGGGAATTTGTAACATTTTTTATTTTTTTTATTTAAATTTTGTGTATTTTACGTTATTATGCAATTTTTGGAGTTTATGTAAAAGTTTATGAGTCGATTTCAATATCTTGTCACGATCAAAAATGCTCACTATATTAATACATTAAACTATGCTTATATATTCGTTTAAAATAGGTAATTTCGGATTGTTATAGTGGAAATAGAGATGGTCCGAGCCCTGAAGAATGTCCTTATTTGACCAAATATTTTGAAGTATATTTACATTTATTATTTTTATTAACATCAATGTTTTCCAATTTTTAATTTGAACAAATTTAAATTATCTCATCGCCCACATAAAAATGAAACACGTTGGGATTACAACTTGGGAAACTGATCTATTTTAATTTGAGATATGTTAATCTTTTTATTGTAGTTTACCGATTGGTGATTTTCAATTTTAAATTAAATTATACAAATTTATATTGTATTTATTTTGTAATTAAAAAATGTACTTTATTTTAATTTACCATTCAATATCAAAGAATAAATATAATATTTTTATTAACTTGCTAATTAAATCTTTCGTGATATACGTTTTACTCTTCTAAGTCGATTTTTTCTTTTTATTCGAATCACACAAATTAAAATTGATATGAAAATTAATAAACACAGAACAATGGATACCGGAAGCAAAATGATTAAGAGATATTTATCTACATTTAAATTAGCTTTTTTTACTTAATTTGAATAATTACTTGGTATCGTATCTAGATTAAAAGTATATAAGTCACTTAATTATGATGCAATAATATTTTTAAAATGTAAATTAATAATGTAAAATTAACTAATTAAAAATATGTTATGTACAGTAGATTCGCTGGATTAGTATCACCAGATTTGAGTATATTGTTATATTATTTGTTAACATAAATATAAATATTTACGTTTGACTTCTAGAAATATTGTTACATTAATGTTTATTAACTAATTATATACATTATGTATATGGGAGATTTTATGAAAATGTTGCATGATGTTGAAATAACAGTTTATAATAATTTAAAAGGATGTATCTTTAAAATTCTCATCAAAAAAATATATTTTATTATTTCATTTATTTGATTTACATTTAAATATTTACCTTTATTTTTCAAATTTAGAAATATTTTTTTAAAGATTTTATACTACTAAGATCTAAAAATTGTAAATGCTACATTTAACTATATTTTTTAATTTATGATGTATTTATATTTATTACCTAGTACTTTACCAGTTAAATTTATGAAGAAATGAAAATAATGGATATTCAAAAACAGGTGGATTAAGAGATTTTAACCGTATAAATGGTAAGATATAGTGTAGTAGGGAGGGAAGGAATACACGAAATGTAACATTAATTTTTGATAAATAAAATTGTGATTACAGTTTTGGCACCACATTTATTAATTCGAAAAAAATAGAAAATCATTTACAGAAATGGCAAAAATTCTTATGTAGGGTCGTGTACCTTTCAAAGTTAAACTACATATAAATAATATTTACTCAAATTTTCGTTGTCTAAAAAATCAAAAAAAATTAGTTATACACTATATCAGGGGTCAGCAACCTTTTGCATATCGTGGGTCACTTTTTTATACCAAAAAATTATACGACCCCGTTTTTGAAAATTTACACATAATACATTTCAGTTTTAACTGAGTTGAAAAGGTTCTAATATATTCAACAAAATAAAATCCAGAGTCTGAAAATTCAGTATTAAAATGATTATAATGAGTCAATTATAGTATAAAATATTTAAAACTTAAAAAATAAATAATTTACATATTTACTCAAAGAATCACTGGTTGCCGCCTGGCACTATATCATGTATGATTAGTTAGGCAAGTTTTTTTTAGACCTATAAAATCTGACTTTTTATATCTTATAGAAAAATATTTTAGCATTTTGAACTTGAAAATTTTTTATTCAAAGAGTAATAATTATACTAAGTTAGTATTTATTTATACTAGTATCCTATTTTTGATAATCAATTAAAATTCACTGAAAAAAAGAATAATAAAAAATATAAAGAATAATTAGTTTAATTTGTTGCTAAATTATTTTTTGAAGTTAAGGGATGTTTTAAGAATGTTAGTGGGCTTACCATAAAAAGAGGTTGGAAAAAACTATTACAGTTTATATTGATATATAAGATAATTAAATTACAATTCTCGTTATCTAAAGTTATGATAAAGTTCTAATATATAAAAACTAACCTTTCGTCTCTGAATTTTCAGTTTCTAGTACGTCTGTATTAATTCCTTGATAATCTAAAATTAAACTTTAATTTAAAATAACTTATTTGGACTATATCCAGGTTGCATCATTTGTTAATCTATAATTAAAAAATATATCATTTCTACTATTGCAGTTTATGAAATATATATATTCAAGTCAACTTAAACATGAGTTGGTTAAGAAAATTGGCAAATTTTTTATTTTTTTGTTATAGCGGAAGTAAGCTAAGTGAATAATGTCTGTATATCCTAACTTATATAAAACTCTTTGTATGTATGTTATGTTATCGTTTATTTCAATAAATAAATAAATAATAGTCTTAAAATTTAAAAAATTTTACATTTCTATTAAAGTTTTTTGCGGAGGTGAAAGTAAAATAAATTTCAATCTCAAAAACACATCTTACAGGTCAAAACCCTTCAATTATTTTCCTTTTTTTTTGTTTTAAATCAGACGAGTCCTAAAATTTAAAATAATATACAATTTGATACAGATTTTAAAATCATGAACATTGTCATAAATTTAAATTTAAAAAAAAATACCTTAGGGCCCCTAAATTAGGGGCCAAAACCACAAAATACTCTTTTCATAAAATGAAAATAAAATTTAATCCTAGAATTTTAAAAAAATTTACATTTAATGCAGTTATCTCAGATTTTTAACTCAGTAGCATTTCTTATATTTATTTTTTTCTTAGAATAAAAATGTGCCCTCGGTAGTGCTAGATTGTTTGTATGTAGTTCATAACAATCACCTAGTTATAATATATATTATATAATATACTTTGATGCTGATATTGCGGTTGATATCCATTTTGTGACACTATAATTATGAGTATTAATAAATTTTTCAAATTAATTGTTTAATTTTAATCTTAAATTGAAGATCATTGTATTAAATTGTATTAATTTATTTTAGTATTAATATATGAAATTAATTAGGCAATTAGTATATTTTTTCTGTGAATGATAGATTTCCAAAACGCTTTCAAAAGATAAAATAATATTAATAAAAATTTGGGTTAGAGCTTAGTCTATTATATTCACTCAAGTTTTACTTCAGAAATGTTGACAATCTTAATTTATAAAATAGATTGATTGAAATAATTTTAACTTTACATTTTAAAAAAATTACTAGACATAACAGGTTGTTGTACCGATTGATCTAAAATTATTTTATTAATATAATGTAAACGAATTGATAAAAATGTACAATTTTTTTTTCACAATTTAAAAATTATGCAACTTGTAAGCCACATTTGAATAACTATTGCCTGCCACAGCATGTACTACATTGCAATGTATTATAAGTAGAAATTTTCTACATTTTCAATTTCCATTCCCAAAAAAACGATGCAAAAAAGACCAAAAAAAAAAAAAAAGAAGGGTAGTGGCACATTGATAAAACGGATCAACTTTTTAAAAGGTGATCCATTTAATGTATACCTATAATATACATATTTTGTTAAGTTTTAAAATTTAAAAATGTTTAGTATAACGGTGCGCGACAGTGCATTCAGAGATGAGACAAATATTAAAAAAAGATAAGTTATTATTGCTATGATATTTTTTTATGGATGTCATTTCTAGCATGCTAAATATGCTAGCATATGAAATGATGGTTACTTTGACAAAATCGATATATATTATTATATATATGCTAAAAAACATATGATAGCTTTATTTATTTATTAGATAGATCCACGTTAGTTTTTTTAAATCAATTCTATTTGGTATTTTGAGTTTACGTTTTAATTTAACGTTTAACCAATAGATCAGAATCAAAAATAAACATTGATTTGACGTCACAAAATTGTCTCGAGTCGTCGAAATGATAAATATTTTTTATTTTTTCACCTTGAAATAAAAAAGGTAAAATCATAAAAAATTTTTGACAACGTAAACAATTAAAAACTTGGCTTCGTCAGAGTTTTTTATATAAAATATTTTAATACACTAGATATATTAGTTAAATCTAATTATTACTTTCAACGAGTGTAAAATAGTGTGTTCTAAATTAAAGTTAAAACATTTAAGTTGAACACTATTCAACTTAGTTTTTTTAGAAATTCAGTAAGTTTTATGTACTTAGTTTTACAATATAAAAACTGTAAAAAATCTAATAACTCAGTAAAAGTAAAACTAAGTATTCATTAAATAACTCAGTACATTTTACAAACATTGAACACACTAGTGTAGAACGACTTAATTAACTCTTACTTAATTCAACATTAACACTGCATCAATATCTCAAAAACGTAGTAAAAAATAAACGTTTTATTATAAGAATCAAATTTTTTTCAAATTTACGGTAACTGAAAATAATTACGGGTAATAATTTACCGATATTGAAACACTAGTCTGAACGTACTATCGTTCACTGTAAATAAATTTTTACGTGGTGGAGCTACTTTTAAAATAATTTAACATTTTTAATTATCTGATAAAAAAAATATTCATTTTTTACCAATTGAAAACTTTTTAAAATAATTACTTGGAGGTACGGCTAGATATAGAAATTATACATTATTTTACATTTTAGAGATAATTTTTATATTAATGTTTTTACGTGGGGCCGCTAATTTAAAATACATTTAGTTTTTATTTTTTATCAATTTTAAGGAACAAAAATAATTTACTTGGCACTAGAGCTAAATTTATAAATAATTTTAATATTTTTTACATGTATTTATGTACAAATATTGTTATTATTTTTATGTGTATTGTTTAAAATAGTTTACTAGGTTGAACTAAAATTTAAAGTTTATTTTAAGTCTTTAAAAATAATTTACCTGGCGGTAAAGCTAAATATATATATATAAAGACATTACATTGACATTATTATTTTAAAAATTTTAGAGTGTTAAACTAAATTTAAAAAAAATTATTTATACCTATAATTGAACCACAATGATGTATGAACGGGAAATTATTTTACAGTTATATAAAAAATGTTAAACACTCAATACATTATAATTTAAGTATAAAATTATTTGAATATATG
>LWCA01001285.1:0-10282 GCA_001642005.1 Intoshia linei | reverse complement strand
TCAGAACTTTTATTTTCAGATGATATAATGATTAATTTATAATTTTATTAAATCGATAACCTCCTTTTAATACTTTATGATATAATCCAAGCATTTCAATTTTTTTTTTCAGTTATTCCCATATCATTGTCGAATTATCATAATTCACTACAAATACATTATTAAATTTATCTATTTTAGAATTTTCTTTCAGATTTTCAAAAGTCTTTAAAATGTTTTATGGTCTTCTAATAATTATTTATCAGAAAAACTATTAGGAACAATTTTAGGAAACATATGTTATAGAAAATGCACATGTCTACATTACGGAAAAATAATTTAGTAGATTCATCTTCAATATCAAAAATTATATACACTTAACTCATCCAACATTAAAAAAAATATTTTATGCTAATTATGTGACGCGCACTAGTATATATGCTTGACTGTATGTTGTAAAATTTAAAACAAGCTATGTGTAATTGTATTGTATTTATTACACAACATGCCATTTTTTGCATTAATGTCTGCTTTTTAGGTACTTTAATGTGTTACAGCTAAATTAGAGAAAAAATTAGAAGCCAATAAATTTTAGATTGTTTACTTAAATAATTAACTATCGCACATGCTTCTATGATATTCCAATTCGTCGATATTATTCATCATATTATCATCATTCATTCGATATTATTACTCATGTCCTCAGAGCTAAATGTGCTGAATCTGTTAATTATAATTATTATTGATACACAACATTCATTAAATACATTGAAAATAATTAGGAAATGGATGCTAATTTAAAAGTAAAAAATAAATTTCATGAAATAGAAAAAGTAATAATTTAAATATGAAATATACAAGATAATATTAAAAAAATCAATTAAATGAGAAAAATGGTAAAAAGAAATTTTGAGGTGACCATTTCACTATACATGTACTGCAAAAGATTGAAATATATATACAATTACAACATGTCATTATAATCTTTTTTTTTAATTTGCTGACTAATAGAAGAAATACATTTTCTATGATTTTTTGAATTGTTTTGATTCCACGATGCATTATGATCCACAACGCTAATACCTCGAGTAATTAAATTACCGAAGCCTGTTCTTTGATCAAACGCAAAACCATGAGAATTGATTGCAGGAATAGATTTTGAAATCATAAGATATTGTCTGGCATTCAATTTATCAAGTTTACTACGATACAGCGATGTTCGTTTAAATATTTCATGACGCACTGAAGCTGGTGTAACATCACCTTTCAAGTCTTCTTCCAATTCTACAATTTTTTCCAATGACTTAAAAATCTTTTTATCTTGGGCAAACTTTTTCTTTAACTTTAATGACTCCCTCATACCGTACAATTTGCTAATTTTCATTCTCATAAAATTTGGTATAACTCTATACTTTCGTGGTATATTCAGAATGTATTCTTCAACCATGGTTTCTATTGTAGGGTAAACTTGTCGAATAAATATTTCAGGTAATGTTGAGAGGATTACTGTCAATATTGTGATTAGAGCAAAAATTGAGTTTGAGAATAACATTTTGGTTGAATATGAATGCATTTCAGAAAAATAATTATTGTGGTACATTATACAGACGAAACAATAATAGGATACCAAGCTAAATATTACAGAGGCAAAACTCAGTATATTCCAATATCGAGTCTCATAAATTATCTAAGTTTTAAATTAATAAATATAAGTCATTATTTTAAATTACATTTATAGTAACAACGACCATTATAATGTGCGAATATAGCAACACCATTATATCTGAAGAGTTTAAAGATGTACCATCGGAAGCAACAGCACCGTAAAGTCCATAATATGGAATAATAAAGATGATGAATGAAGTAGAAAATCCTTTCAAAACATTTAGAAAAAATGTTTTATTGTTTAAAAGGCGATGTTTTCGTCCCCAAAAATAACAATTCAGCCGATTTGATTGCCCCGGCAGTGTGTCCTAAATTAATCAATACAATTATATTATATTTTTCCATCTTTAAAATTTTCTCAATTCTATTTTTAATCTCTAGTAATACAAAAAGTAAATAGTAGTATTATTATGGTACTCCAATTTAAATTATTTGAAAAAACATAAACTTACACTTTCAAAAATAGCCAACATCATAACGGGAAAAGCAGTAAATATTATATTGTACAGTGTGAGATAAGTAACTTCAAACAGAGCCTAAATTAAATGAATTAAAATTAAATTATATATTGATTTGAAAACCGTAGGTTCATAATTATAGGCCATAGCGTGATACAACGGAATGCATGAAATTAAAAAATTTTTGAATAGGAAATGGAAAATAAATTTGCAAAGTCGCATATAAGAATAACGTCCATGGACTAATAAAAGTTTAGACAGAAATTGGAATTGAGCTATGGAATAATCCGATTCATTACAAGCTTGACTGCGCTCTCCACCTCCAATTCCTACTCCAATATTTGCTGCTAAATGATTATAATTAATAATCCTACTTATATAAAATGCTTTGCTTGTCTGTGTGATATCGTTTATTTCAATAACTACCAGTTTTAGAATTTTATAAAGTCCACAGTTCTATTACAGTTTTTTCCGGAGGTGAAAGTAAGACAAATTTCAACCTCCAAAACTCACATCTTATGAGTCAAAAACACCAATTATCCTTTTTTTGAAAATCAAACAAATTCGAGAATTTAAAAAAATATATTTCCAGGGCCAAAACCCTAAATTATCCATTTTTTTTAATAAAAACAGCCGTAGAATTATAAAAATTTTACCGGTGATATAGTTGTATCCTGTTAACACACACAAAAAATTTCAATCTGAATAAATGACGCCTTCACGGTTAAAAAATTATTTTAGTATTCATATTTTTTTGTTTCAAAACTATTCTATTAAAACAAAAAATGGAAAATAATTAACAGATCAAAAATTAAAACTATTCTGATAGAGCTTATTCCAGTTGATATAAATACACAATTGCAACCCCAGAAATCTACGCATTCCCGGTGATATACTTTTAATATATTATCAACCAATATTTTTCAAATATTTCGATTAAAATAAAAATTGAAAATATTGATCCTACAATTTAAAAAAAAGTGCATTAAACATCTACACATTTCCAAAACAGATAAGTCCGTTCGTAGTACAAAACAGCCAAGCTAGTTATATATATTTTGATAACCATGTCAGAAATCAGAATTGTATTGAACAACCGCACTCGACCCTCCAAGTATATTAAATAAAGTAAATGAGGTATAAAACGAAAAATTAGAGACGACAATATTATTTTTATGTAAAATTTTTAAATATTTTTCGAATTGGTACATTTGATCGAATATAATTAGGAATACAATTATTTTAATCAAGATTATTTTTCAATAACAATATATAATATCATACACTGTTTCCCAAATTCCGGTCCGCGAAATAATTTTTACTAATTAGACGTCAATTTATTACGTTTTTTATCAAAATTTTTTATTTTTTTTAAATGCTGCCTAGTAATTTCGCTTTAATCGTCAGTTATAAAATTTATAATGTATTACCGGTTTGCTGTGAAAAATTTGAAGATCCCATAAAATATTCCGTTAAAAAACACTATCAAATTTTTATCCCAAAATAATATAACAATATACCCTTAAAAACCCTACTAAATTTTTGTCAAAAATTATCTTCAAAATCTTTAAAAATTGAACGAAAAAAATAATCCCTTAAAAATTATCTTCAAAATAAAAAAAAAAATGTTCCATTAAAAACCATAATAAATCTTTAATCCTACAATTTCAACATCTTCAAAATTTTTAAAAATTGGGTAAAAAAAATATTCCCTTAAAAACTCTATTAAATTTTGTTAAACAATTAACATCAAAATCTTTAAAAAATGGTCGAAAAAAATCTCTTTTAAATTAAAACTCTGCCAAATTTTAGACCAAAATTATCTTCAAAATATAAAAAAAATGTTGCATTAAATACCATAATAAATCTTTTATCCCAAAATTATCTTCAAAATCTTTTAAAATTGGGTCAAAAATTCAATAATTAATTAATAATTATATCGCTTTAAGACAGTGGTTCCCAAACTTTTTCCATCATGGACCACTTGTCACAAGAAAAAATATGTGTAATTTTTAAAAAAATTCCCTTAATCCTGAACATGTTACTAAGGTAATATTTTGATTTTTTATTAAATATTCCTCCGAATATTTTACATTAATTTTGACAAGGTAGCTTCAATGGATTAATTAAAAAAATTCTTGAATATCAACTAATTTGAGTATTAAATTTAAAATGTCAACTCAAGAGTCTTAGAAAGGTGGATAGGGTTATATGCATTATAATTCGTTTACAAAATTTTTTAATGGGCTATTTTTCATTTTTGAAGTGGCGACGGGTTTGCTAGGTTCGATTCCGGAAACTACAATCGAACTAAGTTAAATTGTTACATAAATTAAATTTAACGCACGTGAAAATTATTCACGTTATTCAGTAAAATTTGAGTTCATTTTAATAAAATTATGTTTACGTTCACTAATAATAATAAATGATCGATACAATTCTAATTTAATATTATTGTTAAAAAAAGGTATTTTCATTTTATTTAAAATGTTTCTTTTAGACTATCTATAATTTCCTGTGGACCACTTTTGGAACCACTGCTCTACGATGTATCGCTCAAATGAATGTTCGCCATTTTTAGTTATTTTATAACAATTTTTTTTGAAAGGTACCTTTGAGCATAGGGACATCATTAGCTCCGTCACCAATAGAAAGTACAATTTTATTTTTGTTTTTGAGTAATTTGACAATTTTTGCTTTTTGAAGAGGAGCACAACGGCAAAAAATGACACTATGGCAACTACACGCAATTTTAATAAAAATTTCGGCATTAACGGGTTTAAGAGCATATGTCAAAGAATGACCATGAATAATGAGAGAAACTTGGACAAAATTTTCATCTTCAATATTTTCCAATGAATACTTTTCATCTTCATGTAAACTAATGGTGGAAGCATCATTTTTCTCTTCTTTGCTCGCCAACAAGACAAATTCTTCAGATTTATACCTGCGAGAAGAAATCATGGCCCTTTTGAGTAAATTTTTTCTATAAAGCTTTCTGTTTTTCTTTAAAACTCCATCCAAATATTGCAATTGATCAGTTACTTTATTTCGATTATTACCATCAATCACAGCTAAATAACGTCCAACATGGTGAATAATACCGCAATTGTATGCAACATTTCGAGCAGTTTCCTCCTTATCACCAGTAACCATCCATATTTTAATTCCTTCATTGCTTAAATCTGTTATAGTATTAAAAACATTTTCTTGTAATAAATCTTCAATACCAGTGATTCCTAAATAAATTAAATTGGATTCCACTTCTTCATATAAAGACCTTAACCGTTTATGCCTATCGTCAGTAGCCTGTCGGTTGGTTTTAGAGTATCTTTTGTACCAATTTTGAAAAAACGAGTAAGATAATTTCTGATAGGCAAACATTAATGTTCGCACACCTAAATTACAAAAATCTACGAGATAAGTATTAATCTCATCTACATCTTCATGTGGTGTTAAACGTGGGAGTATATACGAATCTGCCCCTTTAGTGAAAATGTAAATTTCATTGCAATTTTCGGAAGGATTGGACGCTGATAATATGACCGACATGGCTTTTCTTTCGTTATCAAAATCGAGTATAGCTAAAACATAATATGTATTTACATGGTTCAATTCATTAATAGTGATTGTCGATTGAGTTCTATTGAGAAAGGTGTATCCAAATTTTTTGGAAGCAATTACAAAAGCATTTTCATCTGGAGATTGAGAATTGTACTTTAACTTTGATATTCCCATTTCAGTTTCAGATTCACTCTTGATTGTCAATACAGTATGACAGGTACTCATAGCTAAGAGCATTAATTTCAATTTCTTAAATTTTTCCGGTATATAAATATGACCAAACAATGCATCATCATAAAATTCAAAATTGTCCATATCGTCGGATTTGTTGAGGCTATGACTAGACTTGTTCAAATTTTCATTGAGAGCCATTTTTAAGTTATATTTAGTACAACCATAAAAATGACCGTCACACTGAAAACAGGCAAATTTCATTTTGTTTTGGGTTAGGGTTCCAGTCTTATCACTCAGAATGTATTGAACTTGGCCCAGATCGTCACAAAGGTGAGAAGAGTTACAAGTGGCTCTTTTATTAGTCTTGGCATCATACATGTCATTATCAGAGGTAATCCAATAAGTATTGATGGCTTTAACAATGTCAATAGAAATAAAGAGGGCTAACGGAACCATGTAATTTAACATTAAAATGTTGCGTAAAATATCAGTAAAAAAGCTTTTCACAATAAACGATGTTATTTGGTTTTTAAAGGTAGAAATGAAAGATTTTTCCAGAGTATCATTGACATCTGCTATTCTTTCTTCATAACTATTTAAAATGTAATCCAAAAAATTTTCATTGATTTTAGTATAAATGGAATTCATGATTGAAATAAAGATTGATATTACAAATATTATAATTAGCAAAATAATGATAAATTTTTTAAAAATGGTATCAACAAGGGTAACTTTGAATTTGGTACGATGGGAATTCATTAGATATTTTGTTTCGTTTCCGGTATAAATAACGACACCACAAATCCATTCGGTATTTTTTATATAACTTCCACGCATAATGAATTGACCAAGATTAATAGCATAAGTAACATTATTAAAATTGATTCTACCGTTCCAGGCGCCAATATTGTTATTGGGCATTTCACAAGTTATAGCAGATTTAAAATTTGACAGTTGAGTCAAATCGTCCTCCATAACATTTGTTTCCGCCAAAGCACTTTTCAATTTTAAATTCGTTTCTCCATCCAGTTTATTGGTATCAATATACGCTAGACCACAAGGTTCACTGGAAGACAAAATTAGTAAATCTGCCATAACAAACGATCCGTTTTGTAAAAATACAATGTCACCCACGTGAATTTGATCATACCTCATAAGACTAAAGCATTTACATTTAATCAAATAACACATTTGGCAATTTAAAACTTTATCCCGTTTGTGTCTATAAAAATCGTCATAAGCTTCCTTAATCATGGATGTCATCAAAACACTTATTAATGGAATAGCAGTTACTAGTGGATGAATTATTCTTAAATCTGGTATAGTCTGAATAATAACCAATATTGTAAAAAAAATATTGGAAGGTTTTTTCAATTGGATAAATAAATTTTTAGGTAAAAAATTTACAAATGTATATTTAGTTGTTTTTGTGCTATTATTGGCAAAATTTATCTTTTCGTTTTTTAATGTTTGGTTTGTTAAAACTGTTCGATAATTTGATCCAGTTTGCGGCAAGGAGGACCCCACAAAATGTGAGCCTATAGATACATTCCTTTGTGGACTTTTTCGCATTGACAATGTAACGATGTAAATAAATGTATTGTATTATTTTAATTTTGTTTATAGGCAACGTAGTGATTTTATTTCTCAAGTTTATTTCAAATTTTTACGAATAATTCTCAATTCTTTGTATTATTTCATTAATTTTGTATTCGCTTATACCTTGTTTGTTTGTATTTGATAATTTGATAATTTTCCAATTTTTAACATTTTATACAATAATGAATTGGTGTCGAGATATTGAACTTGATTCAGAATTAACAAGGTGCAATGTTGTTGTCGTTTATGGTACATAAGTTTAACATTTATCATTATTTAATTAATGACATTGATTTGTTTTATTTAGACCATGATTGTATGGATTTGATTGATTTAATCTTTTCAAATTCTTTTTATACCCAAATTTCTCAAAAATTTAATTTTAAATTTTTAAAATACGATTATTACAGGTTTATATCTTTATATTAAAGTAAAATTTTTTTTAGTGATGAATGCAAAAAATTTAGCAAATTGTGTAATTTATTAATATTTTTTTAAAAATATAGTAGTGTTTCTAAACACTTGTATAAGCCAATTTTTTAATATTTTATTGGAATTAATTAAATTATCCATTACAAATTATAAGTTAGTTTAGTGATTTCCATGCAATGAAAAAAATTGAAGGAATGAATTATATAGATTTTCACCCATATTTATTTATATAATGTGTTCAATGCACACTTTTTTTGAAATTGTAGGATCAATATTTACATTTTCAAATTTTATTTTAATCGAAATATTTGAAAAATATTGCTTGATAATATATTAAAAATTATTTTTCACTGGGAATGCGTAGTTTTCTGGGGTTGAAATTTTGTATTTATATCAACTGGAATAAGCTCTATCAGAATAATTTTTTTTTTAATTTTCGGACCGTTAATTATTTCACATTTTTTGTGTTAATAAAATATTTCGGAAAAAAATATATGAATACTAAAATGCTTTTTTAACCATTAGCTTTTTCAAATAAAACCGTGAAGGCGTCACTTATTCAGATTGAAATTTTTTGTGTGTTAACAGGATACAACTGCACATCTGTAAATGTTTTTAATTCTAGGGCTGTATTCAATAAAACGTAATTTGAAGTTTTGGTTATGAAGATATATTTTTTTAAATTCTCCAACTGGTTTGATTTTCAAAAAAAGAACAATTGGGGTTTTTGACCCGTAAAAAACTGTAATAAAATTATAAGACTGGTAGTTATCGAAATAAACGATAACACAGACAAACAGAATATTATATAGGTAAGGATATCGAGGCGTTTATTTGTTTTTTTATATTTTGAAACTATCTGAATCTACTTGATTAATATTATTGTGAAGCAATTTTTTTCTTGTAGATAAATACCTTTTTCGTATATATACTTAGAAGAAAATTTAAAGTACTAAATTGTTGTCCAATTGAAATATTATTTATTCATTTTTTAACATTTGTTAATCGATTTTTGGGGATCACTAATTTAGCTTTTTTTCAGGGGTTTATAATTTTAATTTAGATTCAGTTATATGTACGCCACTTGTATATTTTATATCTAAAGATTCTTCAGAGTGTATTGTTGGAGATGTTACTAACGAAAATTGCATTAAGCATTTAAAAATATTTTTGGTATTTTTTGTTGTATTTAATTTAATTTAACTTAATAATTAACAGCCTTTAATGAAATTTAACCCTAACACAAACTTGGGATCGTAATGCAGCACACTACTCTTAGTATTATACACAAAATGTTATTTTTGCACTAATGTATGCTTTCTATGTTTTCCAATTTAAAAAAAAAATTATAAATGGGCCTACAATTTCCATCTGGCCTAAGCCTACTGCTACCTCTTCACGACCCTGCCGCGTACACGAGAATGGGGTACCATGCTATAGTCTATTGTATAGATCAGGGGTGAATAACCTTGAAGCAATTCAGTCACAATGGTAGTTTACTCATTGATAGTACGGCCGCACAAAATTTACTTCGACGTTGAAAAAATTTAATCTGGACCTAAATTTTAGGTCTAATAAAGTAGATTTCTTTAAATTTTAATATCAGCAAGTTTTAATTTATAATTTTAAATTAATCCTTATTTCACTCATAAATTAACACCACATTTGTCATTTATCTGAATCTGAATAAATAGCAATAGTAGGATTAATCCAGTGCTTCTCATGGGGTTGACTAGTCACCCCAAGTGGTGAATACAAAAATTTTAGATGATTGTAAGCGAATTTAAAATTTTTTATTATTACGTGATACTATAGATTCTATAGTATTATGTATATATATGATAATAGTGAATAGTAGAATTTTTAAGTTAGTTGATCAACGTGAATTTATTTTTTTAGGTAGAATAAAAATGTGCCCTCGGCAGAGCTAAGTGCTGTTTGTACGTTGTACATAACAGTCAACATAGTAATTTTATTATTTCATCGATATTTGATTTGTTTTCAAGTCGCCATACTTTTTACAACGTAAAAAATATTTATTATTCCCATACTATTATTTTTTTGTGATTCAAAACGACATACTATTTCAAACTAGAAATTTTTATTGTATATTATGGGTAACGGTGTTTGATTTAAATATGAATAAAATACTACAAAATATATTTATTGCTTAATATTGAGACAATATTATACATTTATAATGAACACGAATTTGATTTTGAACGAATTTTTTGATATGGTCTTTTAATATCATCACAAGTAATGTTGGACGGAACATTAAAATAATTTGGCCAGCAATACTTTTCGTAATAACTGGGAGAGAATATTGGTTTATAGCCAGCCAAATCAATGTTTTTCATTTTTCCATTAAAGCATATTTGCTTCTTGGTTTGATTGAAAGAACCACCAAC